>CAEFZX010027121.1:0-174606 GCA_903066825.1 Alfaro cultratus
AAAGCTCAATTTTGTCACACCTGACCCAGGCCGTTCCCCATAAAAAACCTAAATGTGGTTTAGTTTATTTTTTTAAAAAAACAAAAACATTTTTTTTTTTTTTTTTTTTTTTTTTTTTTTTTGTTGCTTTTCCTTGTATCACTCTTTAGCAACCATTTTTTCATATATGTGTGGTGTCTAAAGGTTTGAATAGAGTCTTGGTAGCTCAATAATAGCAGCCACTGCAGTTCTCCAGCTGTAAGCTTTTATTTATCTGTTCTTCACATTTTTAACCATTGGTTTCTGCGCAGCATAAACATGCGACTTCGTTCTGCCTGGCGGTTAATCCCTAAGAAAAATGAGCCTCTGTGTCACATCCTAGTCATACTGTAGGGAAAAATTTAACTTATAGATTACCCATTAGTCATTCCATGAAACTCTTGACTTAGAGGAATGCGTAAATTAAAAATTGTTTCAGTTATATTTAAAGGTCTTTCCATTCCTCTTTACCAGGGTGCCAACAAATGATGCTCTGTATGTTTCACATATTAGCATCAATATGTGAATTACGAGTTTTACACATTGCTTGCAATGCACGTGTTGCACACTCAGTTTAACAGGCGTGCCGATAAATATTTAATTTGATATTTTCTGTACCAGGGGAAATGGGTTACAGAAAACACAAATAGTATGATGTCTTTAAGTTCACATTCATTACTATGAGACATTAGGGAAGGACTTTGTGACCTCATAAAACACTTTGTACGGAGGCTCTGCATCATTTGCTTGTTGCCATTTTTGTATTTCGAAGCCATAAGTGATCATTTTTAGGCAAGATGAAGAGTGATGCTTGAAAACTGATTAGACAAAGGTACTCATCTCTGAGGGCTGCCAGCACACTCATCACAAGACGTTAATTCTGCTAATGACACTATAATGACTTGTTTAAAAAAAAAGGCTGTTTTACTACAATTTTTTTAAAATGAGATTCTATTAGAGAACAAGATATTTTGTAGACACTGACTTGCCGTCACACTGCGTTTTTTTCCTCTTCTTTTAAGCTGTAAGATGTTTTTATCTTACAGCTATTCTTTGATCAGTTCTGCAGATTCTTTGATCAGTTATGGTTTTTCCTGTGTAACCTGCAATGAGACGGCCTCTTCTTTTTGATCAGCGAGTTTAAAGTTAGAAAAATGTAAAGAACATTTGAGTGGATACAAAAGTAGCTAATAAAAATGAACATCTTTATGTATTGTGAAATTTAAAAAAAAAGAAGTTTACATCAGGAGTCTGCAAACTGTGACACGTTGGTGCTTCCACAATGGTTATTTTTTTACTTATATAATTAAATTCCACAACAGAATAAAAGTAAAAGTATGAGTAATGTATTTTAGAAATATCTAGTTTTATTTTCACTTAATTTTCCATTAATATCAACATCATATAGAAGGGAATGCATCCATCCCATTTTTCTTTGATAACCTAGAAATGGAAACCAAATGGTGGTTCTTCAGAAATGACAACAAAGTACGTGCAGTACATATTTGAAATAAGCATAAATTGTCTTTTTTGTAACATTAGCAGCTCTAGATGAGTTTTATTTATTGTTTGGAATGTCTGTCCAACCTCTATCAATTTTGTTTTAATTTAGGTTTTTTTTTAGTTTTCTTTTTCTTCCACTGCTGAAAGTAAAAGATGCAACTTTGACATCATCTCTTCTTCATCCATCCAATCTAGTTTAAAGAAGTTTGCTATAAATCACAGATTTGTGAAATATGAGATCCTACAGATTAAACTCTACTATTGAACGTTGACACAAAAACCCCCTGTAATAACATTTACAGCTCTCCAACCTTTTTTTTAATTTTTTTTATTGAGTTACCCATGTGTATTTTGTAGCTGCTTTTGCCTTTGCAAAAAAAGTCGCAGTACACAAAAGATGTCTGGGAAGACGCATCCCTGTTGTATGAGTTTAGATCCAGACACACGGCGCACGCCGAGATAAGCTGACACACACAAGAAAAATAAAAATACACAAAGTATCCGAGATCATGACAGAACCAGGATATGAATCCTCTGTGGAAGTGGGAACTGAGCAATGATGGCATCAGTACAGTTTATATCGGGCTGAGATGGAGGCGTTTTCTGTATCAGTGGCTTTCTTGGCCCCAGAAGAAGTCCTAACGAGGACAGCGGAAGCTCTAAATGAGGGCATGTAAAAGGTAGCGTTCTTCGATGGCTATGCAGACGTGTGGCGGCGAGACGGGATCCGTAATCCAAAACTATTCATTGCAGATCCCAGAGAGCATGCCACACAAGGCTCAGCCAGTTTGGCATGTCACTTTTTTAAAAACTGTCTTTCTTTGTTCCCAAATTTTGACTTGAGTCAAAGATGATTTTATCAGAATATAAAATCTAGTCGGGCGGAACCCCTCCCTGCTACAGGAAGAACCCCACCACCACCACCTCCTCGATAAAAGCTGAACAGATCTCTAATGCTGATGACCTTTTCTTTTTATTTACCGCTAATTTCTTTTGACAGTCTTTTTTACAGAAGTGACTGTTGTATAGCTTCCCAGAATCCCATCTGGTCATCTGCTGCTGCCTCTGCTGCTGCAGCAGGATGTCAGAGCAGACAGGGGGCCAGCAATGGTGGTGGTGTCGTGCCGTTGGTAGCCAGGGCTGGTTGTCAGAATGTCAGAGAGGGGAAGTAGCAGAGAGAGGGAGAGAGAGAGTGAGAGAGGCAGTCAGCCAGGTGGTGCCGCCTGTCGACAGGCCCGCTGGAGGAGGTGGAGGTGGAGGTGGGGGGGTGGGTGCGCGTCTGGGTTCATCTCATGCTGCCAGCCCAAATTGGTGTTTGGAGAGCAGAAATGTCAGCTCATCTGGCACGTGTTTTGTTTGCCAGTGTTTTCAACAGGCAGCTTGACTCCCCCAGCAGGTCATCTCTCCTTGTAAACTCCCCAGAGAGCGAAGAAGGCGTGCGGGTGGAGCTCGTGTCGGATGTGGCGTCAGCAGCTACCTTCCACTTAATGTAGCTCTGTGTAGCGGCGCGTGGTATTTGTGTGTAAATCGTAGCGCTGAGTGAAACGGAGCATGTCCATACATTTGTCTTCTGTACTTCCCCCTGCCGTCGTCCTCCGGGCACGGCTCGTCTGTCTTCAGCGGGGGTTGACCTTTCAGCAGATGGAGTGAACCGCAGCCTTCTTACAGTTAAAGCAAGAGGAACTGTGTCTGCCCTGTTCGCCACGGCAACCCTGGTTGGCTTTTATCCAAACTTTCTGGTTCAGATTGGCCCCAAGTACCTGGATCTGTGCTGGGTGACAGCTCAATATGATGCTGAAGTAACAGGGATTAAAATTTGTTGATTTCCGATATTAATATTGGTGTTATGGCCGATAACCGGTGTTTTCCATCGGCGTATATGTTATATAAATTTCACTACACTTTCAACATGAACAAACAAAGATCACGTGACCAATTTCGTCTCTTCCAAGGGAGGGGAATGTAAACATAAAATTTTATCACGATACTTTGATATTATTGCAATAATGATAAAAGTGACAATAAGAACTATTTATTACCTCTCTTCTTAGGTAACTGTGTGGCTGTGAATTTATGGCACCGAGTTCCAAGTGCCAAAAGAACAAATACTCCTCTTGATAAACCAACCATTTGTAATACAAATCTTTAGGACAAAGTGACATAATGAAGTGTGATTTCAGTCACTGAAATGCACACAGCAACTGCATTTAATCACATTTTCAAATTTACCGACACACCTTTATTGAATAAGCAGTGGATAAAAAATAACAATCCTAACAATATGGACAGTTTTGGGGTTTTTGATCATTAATTTAAATTTATTATGACAACAATCGTGATAAGAAGTTTACCATGATAAATGGTAAATGATACAATAAACTCCCACTCCTAATCCCCTTCCCCTACAGAAATAAACGGCAACAAGATGGAAGTAAATATCGGTTGGTAATATTGGCCCAGTTCTATTTATTGATTTGGCACCGATGTCTTAAAAAGAATATCGGCAGATAATGACGTTTGTGCCGATATACGGTGCATCCCTTTAAACTAACTAAACTCTGTAGAAGTTTGTTCATTTTTTTGCTGATTTTACATGAGCTGCTAAAGATTCATCTGTCAGTCCTTCCATCTTATTGAAATATCTCTAAATTTGAGGGTTTTATTACTTTATAAACTATATAAACTTTCAAGATGGACTTGGAACTCTTTGTTTCTCTCCAGGTTTGACATTTAGACTCTTAAAATACGCTCTGAAGTCTTCATTATTTCTAAAACGTTCTGCCTTTCTGTCTCTTTGTTTTTGATGTCGCCACGACCCTACCAAACAACAGAACTGAAAAACATTTGAGCTCTAAAAATTAATTAAAAAACAAGAATCTCATTGTTTGAATTCAGGACAACAGATTCTGAAAGGCTCGAGTGTCGTTTGAGACTATTTGCATCAGTGATGAACAGTCGTGCACAAAGAGGAAACCTTCATGAAACAGAAAACTCAGGGGGGTTTTTTTCCATTTCAGAGCAAACACAATGCAGCCCTTCCATTTGTCGTTGGAGCTGTTGTCTGGCTTGTGAAAGAACACCTTTTGTGCAGAAATAACACACGAGATTGTCATCTTTCAGCACTTTGTCTTTTATAGCAGATGGAGAAAAAGAGAAGGAAAAAAAACCCAAAAACACTTCTGCTGTTGATTTTTCATTGCTAACCAACCGGACACACACAGCTGTAAGAAATTGTAGCTGGGAAATGAAAATCAGTTTCTCTGATGGAGGTAGATGAGATGAGTTCAAACTAAACCGGTGCACTTCGGTAATTTAACACCTGTGTCACAAATGGATGATGTGTTAAGGGAAACAAGCATGCTCCTGCCAGATGTTTACTTTATTGCGTAGTATTAATACTATCCTACAAATCCAATTACTTGTGAAGCTGTCTAGCAGTAAGCTTATCTTGCCTTGATCTTCCTCCATATTGCAGAGAAACACATCAGTTGGGTCCCTGTTAAATATGCTGCTTTTGGCTCCAAACGCCTTTTACTTGAACTATACTCCTGCAATGCTTCTTTCAGACCTGCAGTGTACCGTTTCATCATATAGAATAGAATAGAATTCAACTTTATTGTCATTGCACTGTCACAAGTACAAAGCAGCGAAATGTAGTTTGCATCTATCCAGATGCATCTACCACCACGTCTGACCCTAAGCAATCTGTGAATGTCTAATAGCTGAGCCCAGTGCATTAAAAAAAGATGCCATCGATTCACATCTGAATGGATCATATAAACTTAAGGGTGTTTTTGAATACCTGAACAAGTGCAGTTAAGAAGTTTTCAGGGTGGGACGGATACAAATGTGTGCTGCAACAATGCTTCCACCAAGGCAGGTTGCATGAAATCCAGCAGATACGCCGCAGATGTCCG
Organism: Alfaro cultratus; assembly: GCA_903066825.1. NCBI lineage: Eukaryota > Metazoa > Chordata > Actinopteri > Cyprinodontiformes > Poeciliidae > Alfaro > Alfaro cultratus. The sequence continues at coordinate 5,439 of CAEFZX010027121.1, forward strand.
TGTGGTTTTACGAAATCCGGTTCAGAGCCGTAAAGCAATTGGCTAAATAAAAGACTGTTATTCCCCACGGCTCCACGGCGGTTTGTACCCCATTTCACACCTACGTCTCCACGTCGTTCCATTTTGCACACCGAAGACGCCCCGTACTCGTACTTTTGACGTTGCAAATCAGTTAAGGTCTATTGGATGCTCGGTAGCAGCTCGGTGGTGTTTAATTAATTTTAAGAATAAACACTCATCGACTGCTTAAACCAGGCATGTCATTTCTTGTTAACTGACTATTATTATCTGGAGATTTTTATCATTTGTCCTGCTTTGATTGATATGGTTCCTGATCCAGATGGTGTGATGTTTACGTGAGTCGGAGAGCCACATTTCTTTATGTTAGACGACGAACAGACTCTAGTGAGCCGCAATTTGTATTCAACTCATTGGTTTCAAATGTCTTTCGTTTTATACAAAACAACTAAAAACATATAAGTATGAAGGAGCAAAATGACCAGAATTAATCTGAATTAGTTTCCTCTGAGCTACACACTGGCACATTCAGGTATTGCGTTAACATGCCAGTGAATTGCTGAACTCCCTCAACACCCTTTGACCTTAGCCAACTTATTAACAGTGGCTTCCGTCTGACCCAGGGGGATTTATTGCGCCACAAACCCTTAACTTTGAGGAAACGTGTTCGAAAGCCCCCCGCCTGCTCCCCTATTTAGTCCTCTAATGTAACAGCATCTGGTCAACCGCAGGGGTACGCGTTGCAGCGGTAAAGACTTTAGAGACGATGCGGTCCCAAGCCTCCAAGGCTGATAAACTTTAGATCTGCAGAGCAGTGCGGAGCTCATTAGCATCTTGGTGTCGGTTGTACAAGTGATAAATGGGGGGGATAAAAAAAAATCACAGATGCTTAAAGCATACATGTGCCTAAAACATTGGGCGTGTTTAATGGCCTGAAACCTTTTTAGATTTTTCTAAATAAGTCATATTTCATACAGTCACGCATCGCTTCTACCTCTTATTGCCCCGTTATCGTTTACAGCCTGCGCGACCTGCTGTTGATGGCTGTGGCTGAGGCAGAAGTACAGAGGGATTAATTTGTGCGATAAAAGTTAAAACAGTAAATACGCTGCTTATATTTTTGAGATTATTGCACTGGGAACGCTCCATGTTGGTTTTGATCAAGCTAGTTTATTTATGTTCCTTTGGTCCTCAAGACTTGCAGACCTGTTACTAAAAGTAAGTATGAAGTTTCTGCAAGATGTCGAGCGTCAGGGTACAGCGCAGAAATAAATCTGAATGTTAAATAGCTGTGCTAACATGCTGGTAATGCTTTGATCGGAACATGTTCCAGGTTTACTATTGTTCTCCATCGGGACTGTTTGTGTGTGCGATACACAGACCTGCTGGTTCTTTACCACTAACATCTGGCTGAATGCAGCATTTACTTTAGATGAACCTTACATCACGACATGTACATGATTAAATTAATCAATTTCACAATTTTCACTGCTGATTATTAGATTACATGCATTCATTACTTCGGTAAGTTTCATTTTAATGATGCCTTTGGTCTCTTCTATGTTCAGAAGAGATCATCGATTATAGAAATCAATGATGATACATCGTCATCGATTTCTAAAAACAAGATTTTCAGTGAACAAGTCTACGTTTCAGGTATATTTATTTTTGAACATTAAAAAAAAAGCATTGCACACACAGACTGTTCTTTGTGTGATGCCCTTGTCATAAGTTGCATAGAACACATTTCGGAACCATTAACAAGGTTCTGGCATGATTCTGTTTAAATATTTGATAAACTTTGACAAACATGGTAGTTCATGTAGTGAATCTGATTCCTGGTGTGCAAAGCTTATAAATGTTTAATAAACTTCAGGTCAGTGTCCTTTTAGAAGCTCTGCATTTGGCTGCTTTCCTTTTCTAAAACCAGTTAAAAATTTCATGTTAGTTTGAGGGTTGAAGAGTTTGGTGTTGGTTCTTGGTCCATCATTGTGGTGATCCTAAGCATGATCCTTCACAGTTCCTACTGTGTTTTTTAGGTTTAAAGGCCTCACTTGGACCCTTAGAACATTTATCTTTCCTCCGGGGCAAATCTCTGCCCCCTCTGACCACAAAAGTTTTCTCGATAGTTTTTGAAAGTTCTATTCTTTTTTTTTTTTTTTCCCGTGGGCAGAGAGATCGGGGTGCCAGCAGTTTCTAGTTTCTGGAGTTCTTGGGTTGGTCTTCGACATTACACCTGAGAGGGGGGGAGCTTGGGTCAGGTGTGTTCATCTTTATACATTTGGAAGATGCTTTTTCTCCAGTCTGTCAGAGGTGAGAAATAGAGTGCAGGAGAGGAGGTAGAGAAGTGTGGATGCTGGCGGACGAGGTTTTTCTCAAGAGCTTGGTCTTTCAGAGTTTATTGACATTCGACAAGGACGGCCCGTTCTGGTAAGTTGCACGACAAGTCTGGATTGTCTTGAGTTTAGGTTAGGCGCTGCTAGCCAACAATCCTTCAATCCGTTGGCTGACATCTGAACACAAGACAGATGACTCTAAAATCTATCAAAATTGGTTTTGGAATGGAAAATGCAAACTGCCAGTAAGCGTCTGGAATGGCCATGCGAACACCCTGACCTCAATCCCGTCAAATATGTGGATGTTATGCAGAAAGGTTGAATATGAGCCAGGAAACAAAACCAGTTTAAATCAGCTCTACCAAACCCTGCTAAAAGGGAACGGTCAAATATTCACTCTACCGCATGAAAACCTGTGGGTGTGTGGCGGAGATTCAACTTGGTAGGGGGCTTTTTACCTGTATTTTGCCCAGTTAAAGTTAATATGTGAGCCTGTATGTGTAATTTTGACTTTGTGTTGATTAGAGAAAACTCATAAAATTCAATTGTGTTCACCCAATGTGTTTTTTTTTTTTTTTTTATGATCTTGGCTGTGCAATTTCTCCACCCTGGAAAACCATAACAATAATCATCAGGTATGTTGTTCTAAAGCCCCCATGTCTATTTTGGATGCAGAGATCTCTTCGAATTTATTTACATAAAAAGAAAATGAAGACTATTAAAAACTCATCAGCCCAGGCCTTTGGAGAGTTCGCCTATAGTTGGCAGTCATTCTCCAGCTTCTACAGGGAGTTTCAAAGTTTCTAATAGAGAGCGGCTCCCGTCTGAAAAAGTCTACCTTCTTCAGATGCTCAAGATTGCTTTCTGCTGAAAAGTTGATAGGTTTTTTTTTTTTTATTATTTTTTTAATATTATTTAAACTTTTGCTGAAATTGATATCTGGTAGGGGGGTCTGTCACGCGCGCACCGATCAGCCATTCAGATTAGAGAACACACGCAGCATAACATCTTCAAGGCATTAATCATGGTCTATTGCAGCCTAACATCCATCTCTCTTCCTCTGGCTCCGCTCAGATGTAGTCAGTGTCAAACTCTGCTGTTTTCACGCTGAGAGAAATCGCCCATCTTACTCCAGCGACGGCTTTACTCCACTTTACATCATTTATCATGGTGAAAGCTGTTTGCTGTGGGAAATTTCCAAGTAATATTGAAACGGCGGTTGCACAGATGCTTTTGTACACACATGCAATTTTGCTGTGTTGGCTTGAGATTAAGCGGTTTGTGCTGATCCGTGTCTGTTTCTCTCTCTTTCTCTTTTTGTGTGTGTTTTTCTGTTTGTGTCGCAGGAGATGGAGGAGAGAATCCAGCATTTTGATACATTCCTGTGAGGTGGAGAGAAGAAACTTTTCAGGTAGACCCTGATCCGCCTGGGACCACAAAGACTCACAAACAAACAAAAAATAAATCTTTAAAAAAAAAAAAAAAAAAAAAAACACTCACACACTCACGAATCAGTCCCGATTTGTGAGGATGAGGACATTCATTGGTGCTATCGTCTCAGGAACCTGGCCATATCCACATCCATTCAACACCACCAAACACACAAAAGACACACCCACAGTGACGGGCAACCCTGGTGCTACTCGGGTGCTATCCTAATATCCATGCTGCTCTTGGGAAAACTTCTCAACTCACTAAAAAAAAACAAAAAACATATCGGGTGACGTCTCATCTCAACCTGAACGCTTCTCTCCACAGCCGGCAGCTCACACACACACGCATACACAAACACAATCCTAACGAGACCCTCACCAGCAAAAGTGTCAATGCGGGAGCGCTGCGTCGAAGAGGACCGACCGCGTCCTGAATCACTGTTGCAGCCCCCTCCTCTTTACCTTAACGGGGGTGGAACTCCTCGCCGTACAGGCCAGTTATCGCCGCGCTATTACGCTGCCGAGTCTTTCTGCCGCTTGAGCCGCTCGATACCTGAGCCACAGGCGGGGGGAAGCGCGCCCACCAACCCCCACCCGAACAAAAAGCTTGCAGAGAGATTGGTTAGGTGATGAGGTTGGCACAGCAGGACCGGGAGCAATCATGTCCTGTTCATTATAGCGGTCATCTGGTGTGGAAAGAGAACCTCTACCCCCCCCGCGCCTCCTGCTCGAGACCTCCAAGTGTTTTGAATTAGTGGGTTTAAAAAGGAGACGGACCTCCTTATGAGTTTAGTTTCAGCAGATTGTTCCTGTCCTGAATAGCTTCACAGTTTGAATGTTTCTGTGGGCTCAAATTTCAGGCCGAAAATATTCTGCTCTTTCAAATTACATTATATATCCTTCTTCAAGAAATTGGCTGTTGGGGGAGGGGGGAAATAAAAGTATATGTGATTCAGTTTTGTGAAACTGATCAGATGAGTAAAACTCAGCTGCTCACTGCATTCGCCTTTGAGGTTTACGCTTTAAGCTGATCCTGATTGGACAGTGATCGGGTAAAATGACCAATCAGAAGAGATGAGAGTAGACACTGTTTACTTTTCCTGCTGTTTATAGAGCTTTTATTTTTCTCCAGTTGTCTGGAGTGTAACGTAACACGACGACGCCCCTCAATATTTTCTTACTGTAGTAATAAATATCCTTTTAGCTCTTTTGGGTTCAGGAAGTTTCCTGGAGCTTATCTCACACCACCTGCTAGCTACGAATAATAATACTCGGATTAAAAATCATCCCTCCTAAAAAAAAATAAAACATTTCACTGTAGGTAGAAATGCAGTTTGGATTCTGAATTACATTTTTATGAAGTATGTACTGTCTCCAAACAAAGCAATTTTCTGATGTGTAAAATATTTGCCAAAATCTGTACTTAAAACTTAGGGCCATGCAGAGGGCAGCTGACTTTCTATGGAGGTTCAAAGGTGCCAAAATTGTAGAAATATTTTGTAAATAAAAATAAAAGTGATCAAATCTATAATTATTAAATTGTTTTGATAACAATGTTTATTAAACACATCTGTTTGTGCTTGAATTAAAACTGTTCTGGTCGATTTTAATCTGAAGAGGATGTTCTTGTACAATGTAACCAATCAGATGTTGAGGCCTGTTTTGATGAGTCACAGTTATACAGTATGATGCACTGCAACACAGGAGCCATGTGAGAAACGGATTAAACTAAATAATGCTTTTACCGTACAAATTCAAACTATATGGAATTTAAGTATTTCAATGTAGTTATTGAAAAAAGGCAAACATTTTGTTGTTTCTAAAACGTACGTTTTGTGCAAAAGGATGTTGACAAAATTGAATCACACCTTAATTTCCCAGGCATGCCAAGATGTAAAAGTACAAAATATTTAGGCCAAATTTAAGCCCATATGTTTCCCTTCTCTTAAGCTTTGCCCACCCCACCCAATATACCTCCTCCCCTCCATCGATTGTATCCACCAACACCCCTGACTGAGGACCTGGAAGGACAGATAGGAAGGCGACTTGTAGGTTGCACTGCCTAGTGTGTGCCTTATTTTAAACCCTGATGGAACAGATTCAGTTTAGTTTTAGACGTGGAGGGTCTTAACCATGGATAGTCTATAAAGATATAAACTAAAGACTGAACAAAATTTGTTGGTTTTAACTGTGACCTAAGCGACAGAGATGGGATTTAGAAAAAGAGCCAGAGGAACTCACCTGATGCGTCTGCGACACTTGAAGTCTCGTTCCTACGTTTTGAGGAATTCACGTCTTATCAGGCCCCGGGCCAGCCGCCGGAGGTTGGCCTCCACCTGTAACGAGTTTGTCTTTTATATGCAAGAATCAAACGGCGAGAGTCCGAGGATTTTGTTGTGCCAACCGTTCTCCCGCTCCCTCCAAAGGTGCTGAAACGACGGCGCCCGTTCGCCAGCCGTCTGTTTTAAACTCAACACACTCGGTGGTCATTACCGTCTGTTTTTTTATTTTATTTTATTTTATTATTTTTGTATGTGTTTTGTTACTTTTTGTTTTTTTGCTTTGTTTTTTAATGAGTTTTCTTTGCTTGAATTGAGATTGTTTTTGCATGGATGGGGAATTCATAATGAACAAGGCCATTCTAGGCAGTGCCCACCCCTCTTTACTTACAGTGTGTTACATGATTTAGCTTATTCTTCTTTTCTATCAGCAGATTAGAGAAGCTGGATTCTCATCTCTGGCTGTTGCAGTAAAAGTTTTCTTCTTTCTGTGGTAAATTAAGGTGCTTACTGAAGCTTTATAAAGGTTTATCGGTGTTCTCATGCTTCTTGAAGATGTTCTGAGCAGGTGTGGACTGGAGAAGGCCTCCCCTGTACCCCTCATTTCTTTCTTTTTTTTTTTTTTTTTTTCCTTCAAAGCAATCCTCGAACCGCTCGGGTCAGCTCACGTCTGCCTTTTTCCCCCTCTAATCCTTGGTGACGAAAGCAAAGACGGTATGCAAAACTGGCGATGACAGGTTAGTACTTGGACTACTGCGGAGAGGGTGGGAAAAAAAAAAAAAAAGAAAAACAATGCTACCTCAGCTTAATTTATTTTAAATGCAGAATCTGTTTACTGGGCGCAACAGTATTGAAATTTTTTTTTTCTCGCTCCAAAAAGTACTGTCACAACATCCCCGCCGCAGTATCACCTTCGGTACCAGACGAGTCCAAACCGCAGCTGCTGCAGTAACCCAAGAGTTGTTTGTATCTCTGATTGTGTTTGTATGTTTTGAATTTGAGCCAGATGATGATTGCATTAAGGATATGACACGGACTGTAATTTAAAGCTTTAGTTTCAGGTTCCTCGATCCGATCCGCCTCCTCCTTCCCTCCCGAAAGCGTTTTCCGCATCTGTTGCCTTGTCTTTTTTTGGGGGTTTTTCCTGCAGATTTTCATCTCATTCTTACTATTTATTAGCAAATATTTTACACTTAATATTCATGAAAATTGTTTTTGTACGTCATGACGTTAACATTCATTGAGCATTACGCGTGTTTGTAGCGTTTGTGTAGCAGTTTTATTTGGCGTCTGTGGGGATAATTAAAGGGTTTACAGGTCTCTCAGGTTCAACATCGGACAAAATGCCCTTTCAGCTTTCTTTATATATATATATATATATATATAATTTATTGTATTATGTTTTGAGTGGTTACAGATTGTGACATACTGGAAGAGACTAGCACAAGAACAGTTAAGTTAGTTTCTGTCTTTATGCATCACAGTGGGGGGTAAAAACCTGACCAGACTGATCCTATTTCTTTTCTCATGTTGATCACTTTGTTTCTGCCAAAAGTAGTTTTTTTTTAATTTTTTATATGGGTTTAAATTTTACATTTGGACATAAAAATCTGGGTTTGTCATACATTGTGATCTTCCTTCCTTTCTTATGAGTTGTAGCCAGTTTGGACTAACAAACCAATTTTTGTCTGGTAGAAGAGACTGCTTGGTCCAGTATGCAGAAGGAAAATGGTTCGTTGTATCCCTGAATTGTTTTGTTCTCCCCCCTCCTTTTGTTCCACAGTTCTGTTAGAACGTTTTGTAGCTCCGTTGGTTCTGTTCCTTTGTGTAGTTTGATCACCTGTTCACAATGTTACTTTAGTGTAAGTTATATTTGAAATTTACTGTATTTCTCAATAAACTGCTGTTGATATACTTGAATAAAGGTGCAAATTAAAATCAAAGATTTTATTTTTTTTTAAACAATATTTTTGGCCAGTTTTGAGAAAAAAATTGATTCTTTTTGCAAAAGTGGAGGGACTTGATGTAATTTGGAGTCTTGAGGTACAGATTTGGCCCCAATGCCTCGAGTTTAACATGCTGTTCACAGAAACAAACTTGACAATATACTCACGTTCTTGTATATGTATTAGGGTTTAATAGTAACAACTGTTAGCTTCTCCTTTCTGGGTACAGATTTACAGACATATGTTGAATCCATCCTAATAGTCTTTTTTCTTGTTTTTCTAAAAACATTTATACAGAATTGCTTTCAGGTTGTAAAATATACATATTTCCTTCCTGTATTTACAGAATATCAACCCAACATCATGTGTGGGCTGCAATGAAACACACTGTATAAATCAGAACATAGGGTGGGGGCTGATGGAGGATGAGAACCCATGAATCAACAGATAACATCTATGATAACAGTCACAGGTGAATATTGTGCTTTATTTTTCCTCCTCCACCCTCAGTATCAGATCATACGATGGCAGAAAGAGAAATTCCTCCTTGCTGCTGTAATGTAATCTTTGTCCCAGAAAGTAAAGGTAGCGGAAAGCTCCGATGATTTCTCTTTTGTTGTGCGACTCCAACACGAATCTTGAAATCTCAGCTGTGAACCCTGTGTGACCCAGATTCGACCATCTTCTGTGTTTAATGATTCGTCAAAAATATAAGGGAAAAAAAAAAAACTAAAACTGGGTCACGGAGGGTTCACAGTCTGGTTCTGGAACTACCTCGTAAATCCACATACGAGGACCTCGCTTCCTGACGAGAAGGAACCCGCAGATGAGGAAAGCAGCCCCGCTCGGCTCCGTCGTGCTTCCTCCCCGCCGTGTAAATGTCAGGACCGTCTTATGGAACCCAGACGTGGCGAACGGCATTTAATGAAAATGACAAAAAGCATGGACCGGTGATGGCTTTCACTGAGCTCAGAGTGGGTCAGAGGCGAGGGGAAAGTGGAGAATTCACAACGATCTGGCAGAGACGCAACTGAAAAGAAAAAAACCAAACCCAGACAACTCCACTTAAATAAACTGTTAAGTTACTAAGAAGGTCCCTGTGCCTGTTGGATGAGAGGATGAACTACTACCATGACACGTACAGCACTCGAGGTTAGGCATCGTCACCTGGCATGGCTAAGTAGCATGTGGTACATTCTGCACAGGGTTTTGTTTCACGAGAGAAAGGATGCGGGGGGACGGGTGTGAGTTTGCAGGGTTAGCCGTGCAGATCGATGCAGACCGACCAAATGGTCGACCGACCCGGCTCTGAGCTGCCGTCATCGCGCATGGTTTGGCTGCGACCCGGTACGGTCCCGTCCAGCGCTACCGTCAGCCGCTCTGGATGTACTTCTTGATGACCACGCAGCCGTGTCTGAAGAGCGGGCAGGGCAGCGACTGCAGGAGTGTCCACGTGTTGGTGCAAGGGTCGAACGTCTCCATGTTGCCGAGGGCGGGACCCTCGCTGCTCACGATGCCTCCTGTGGCGTAGATCTTACCGTCCAGGACGACGGCACTGTGAAGCAGGGAGACAATAGTCAAACATCAGAGTGGTTTGTGTTCTGATTGGTTCATGCTAAAAAAAATAAAAATATTGTATTGCTGCAGAATATATCGGCATAGGTACTATGAATAAAACTGTGCCGATACTAGAAAACAATGTTTATTTTTATTTTGTTGCCAATTGTTTCTGGAAGGGGAGAAGGGTCACGATGCAGGAAAGGGTATCCGATATGAGCGATAACCGATATTATATATCGGTCCAAATTCTCATTGATTCATCCCTAGAAAACAATCCTAAAATTGACTGACAGTCACCTAAAAGGGAGTAATTGTGCCAACTTGTTTTAGATATATTGCTGTCTGTGTGTCAATCACATATGCATCATAAAACAGTGTCTTCAGTCAGAGGCTTCTTCAGAATCACTGTAATACTGACTGCTACAGGAGATCCTTCTTGCCCAAAGCCATCAGCATTAACAACCATGACAAAACCTCTGAAGGAACAACGGTAAGAACAACCTAATTTCCCTTTGGGATTAATGAAGTATTTTTGAATTGATTTAGCCTCAGTTCCAGCATTGCAAATGAATGAGATTAAAGCGCGGTCCAATGAAACCAGCCAGGTTTCCTGGAAAAGGTTCTGGCAGTTTATTTTGACTACATTTTATAATTTAAGATTTCCAATGTAAATATTTCCTGAACGTACAAACATCACATTTGAAATGTCAGAGAGACTGTTGTAGAGAACATAATGTTAGATTTTTATGTCCTTTTGACCTTCTTTTAAATTTTTTTTTAATCTGCTTCTGTGTGAAGCTAAAAACTTTAAGCTGAATGCATGAACTCGGGTGAAGAGGTGACATTCAACTAACAGAAAAAAACAAGCCAATACATTTTGCTCAGAAACGGTGAAAGCTGGTCGTCCTCGGGGGGTTGCTGAGTGAAAACAAGTTGCTTTGTTCGTCTCTGTTCATAGCAGGCTCAGAAAGGTCTGCTCCTGTCACCGACATCTGGAAACCGGCGTTACCTAACTTCCTGTTTGTTCCTGCAAACATTTATCCAACTTTAAAAGAAAAAGCCAGCAGGTTTTCGGAGCAAAACAGCAGCGATTAGAGGTCATCAGTGTCTATAAGTAGCTTTATGTGAGGCTTTCAAACGAGATGGCTGGGAGTCCTGGCAGCAGGAACGCAGCTCATGTAGCCGATCGTCTGATAAACGGAGACACTCGTCTATGCAAATGTGTTGATTGTGGTGCTGGCGGCTATGCCTGCAATCATCTGACAACAGCAAGCAGTCCCAGTGCAGGAAACAAAAGCAAAATCACACATTACACTGCCTCTTGAGGGCACAGGAATGAGAAAGAAAAAAAAAAAGGGGCAAATATCTGTACAAATGTGCTCATTTGATATGAGAAACTGAAGCAGGAGTTTGTGTGTGGAAAGGATTAAAACTTGGGCTGTAAGCTGATTAGAGCTTTGTACTCCTATTGGGCTTTGGAACGATCTCTATTTACATAAGGTGCTTGCTAAAAAAACCACAAAATTCACACACACACACACACACACACACACACAGCAAACGACGAGCAGGAATCTGCCAGGACGCAGGAAGATTATTACAGAGGGGCTGAATCTACTCAGTTGATCCAGTGGAGAGAGGACACAGTGCTGCTGTCCTGCATGGTGACCCGCCAGGCTGATCCCCCACCACCCACTCCCACAACAGCGAGTTTGTTGTTTTCGCCTCCTTCTCCTCCCTGGTTGTGTCAGACTTAGTTAAATGTAGCAGAACCAGCTGCCTGCCGTGTGCTGCTACAGCTTATCAATAACTCTGACAACATGATTTATGCTGCACATTCTGCCCATAAGATCACAGTCTTTAATTGCCTCCCAAATGCATTTCATCCCCCCCGTCAATGTTTACAAAAAAGAAAAACAAAACAGACAAAAAACGAAAAAGTGAGATTGTTATTTGGTAAAACTGCATGTCTGAGTGGCTCGGCTTGACGAGGACATTAGGGTGTGATCCCGTTGCTGTTAATTTTAATTTATTACGCTATTATGTGCTCATAAATGGAGGGGAAAGTAGTGTTTTTTTCTCTTTAACACAAAATAGTTCCACTCCTACATGTCTAGAGGTGCAGGGTGTCCTGATTGTTTCTGTGGAGTTGGAGGACAACTAAGAAAAAGCTTTTTGATGCTACAAATAAAACCCAAATGGTCAAAGTCTGAAGAATTGATTCACTCGAAAAGTCTGTTTTCTTTCTCTCAGCAGCATTACCATTCGAGCAAATCTAAAATAAATAAACAAACATCAAGCCTGCGAATTAGATTTTTTTTCCTCTTTTTGTTCCCCACCAAGGGCGAAGTTTTGCCGCCAAACTGCATCGCTCTGAAAACAGTCGGCCCACAGCAGGCTTTCTATTCACGTTTTAATTAAATGGCCTGAGTACATTTCCCCCCCACCCCCACCACACACACACACACACACACACACACACCCGCCTCCCTTTTTACCGGTGTGCCAACACAAAGACTGACGGGTTGCTAATGAACCCAGAGTTCTGCAGTCATGTCAGAGTGGGTTTCTGAAGCGTCGCGCAGGTCAGATCTGCTGTGAGAGCTTTTAAAGGAATCGTCACACTTCCCAACACGGGGGATTTCCTCCACACTCCCCTTTTCGCATCTGGCGCCCACTACATTAATAATCTCTTACCTGCAGAACTGCCGAGAGTGATTCATGTTGGGTCCGGCCTTGATGTTGCCTTTGTCCGGGTCGTAGATAGTGGTGGCTCGAGCGTAGGCCCCTCCCAGAATGAATATAAAACCGTTTAGACTCACCGCAGGGGCGTATTTGTTATCTAAAGACATGCGAGGAGGCAAACAGAAGAGAGAAAAGGAAGAAGAGGGGATTATTTGTCTTTTTTGAGAGAGAGAGAGAGAACACAGAGCTTTTGTTTGGATGTCATTCTCTCACCCAGCAGACATTTCCATTAAGTTTAATGGCATCAATTTGTTTTTTTATTCCACCTTTGCTGAATGAGAAAAACAATCATCATCAACATTCACCTTATCACTTCCAAAGATACACCCCTCTCAAGATTGCTTTAAAACATAATGGATACCTAGACAGGAGAATAAACGCAGTCTATGAATCACCAAGGCTTTATTGGGTTCTGCTTCAAAATCTGTTTGGGCTTGGAGGCAATATAGCAGAGTTAGCCAAGTCCCAATAATTCAGAATTGCATTAGACCCACTGGCACTTTCTCAGATTTATATAGAAAAAAAAATAAAGCATATGTATTGGTGATACATGAGTGAACAGGTGGGATAAAGGAGACTGTGTGTTGTATTCCTCAGTATACAGCACATGAGAATAACAGACATGAAAGCGGTCTGCTGTGGTGTCATAGATGGTGGGGGAAACTGTGGTTTGAGCCTAACAACGCCGCTGGAAACCTGGAATTCCTCGGGGGCGGCACTGGAGAGAGAGAGACGGAGGAAGGAGCGTTTCAAACTCGGAGCCGCTCCTGCGGATCGGCGCTGCAGCTGGCCAATTTACAAGCAGCATGAATAATGCACAGACGTTTTGGCCGTCGTCCTCGCACGCTCCGCCACAACGGATTGACATCCCTCTTCGAAAACAGACATCGGGGCGAGTTGGGTCTCAATAATGGCAGCACAGGAAGTGGGAGCAGCCTCTGTTTTTTCCTTTTTTGTTGTTTTTTTTGTGTTTTTTGCAGCTGAGAGCAGTCTGACATGTTTAATTAACAGGTCAGATCAAGAGGTCAGAGGGACCTCTGCTGCTCCTCTCATTACTCCATGGGAGGCTCAGACAAAATACTAATTACACTTTGCTATCACGCTCACACGGAGAGCGTGCAGTCATGCTGCTGATGTGCAAACAATCTCAGTTTAGTGGATATCTTCAGGCTTCTAGACAAACCAACATCTTGAGCAGGTAGCGAGCTTAAAAAAAGTTACTGCTGTTACAGCTATTATATATAATTAATTAATCACTCAAAAGGAAACATAATTATCTTGATATTCCACTTAAAGTAAAAAATCAACTCACCAAGGCGTTAAAGAAAAAGTTTGAAAATTCAAAAGTGATTCATCTACTTGCATATTATGGATTTCACGGTTGCCTGCCGAGCGCTTGACCCTATTTCAATGGCTTTAGTTCAATTTTGAATGTCGCCTATTACAAACCAGCTTCTACTCGAGTGGTTGCCTGGGTTTTATTCAACAGGTACGTGGTCACACTCCAGCTTCTTACGTGTAAAGTTCATAGATTCAGAATTGCATGGCCTCATCTGACCAGAGCACCTTCTTCTATACGCCTGCCCCGACTTTCACATGGCCCGAAGGTAAACGTCAAGTGGGTGGGACTTCTTGAGGCTTTTTCCCCAATGTTCTCTAAGAACAGCCAGATTTGTGCCATGAAGGCATAAATCTGCATTTGAAGGATGGAATCTAGTTTAACACACAAACCAATCTAAAGAAAACCAACTTTGTTTGCTCAAAGTTAACTTATCTTGAGAAAACCATCAGGGAAGGATGTGCAGAAAACATTCGCTCTCGGCTTCCATAACCTTTCACTTCACAAGAGTACCTATGAATATGTTTGTATTGATCTCAAATTGGTTTTGACAAAAAATGCCAACGCTGACATGTTTATTGTAATGATTCCCAAGGAAAGGTAAGGACTTACTGTAATTTATCACACATGCAGTATATACGCCATCTCAGTCTTGGCTTCCAAACTGTCTCCAAATCCCTCAAACCCAAGCTGTCCCTCTAGCGTACCCCTTTCTAATTCTGTTCATTTTGGTAGCTCTCGAAGAAAACAACATCTTTACCCCGATACCGTCTCCAACTCCCATCTTGTTGACCTTCAATTTCCCTCTAGCAGCCGTACTTCTGTCACAGCTCACCTCCTACATTTCCGGCGGCCACTCCATCCAGGCATCACACTTTTCTTTCCCTTTCTTGTGCACAGCAAATATATAATTCCTGACGCCATCCACTTTAAACCCAGGTGTCTCTCATACCTCACCAGTCTTAATGCCCAAGCTCACCGATCATAAAGCTAGTTTCATGGTATGGATTATCAAGCGTATATCTCTGGTGTAACTGCATAAGAGCACATCCCATTTTTGAAAATTTGTACCCTACGCTTTTCTTTGATTTAGCCACTCCATCAATATTTAAGACTGTTGAATAACCTGGTTAAAAAGTCCTTCCTTCTCTCTCTTAGACGTCTTTATGTACTGAGGGAGTCATGTCTAATAATCGGTGGATCCAACCTTCATTTTCTTCTCATGCTCAGCTTCTCCAGGTTGACTGCTGTCCATCTGGGCTCACTGATTGAGTCAGTGAGAGAAAAACCGTGACAAGTTGGACAGTGAAATGGGGCTGTCAAAAACAGATCTGGGCAAAACTACAAGAACAATTCTGAGCCTTTAAAGTGCCTGAAAGGAAATGGACTAGGGCCATATTGCCACTAGTGGTAGTTGGGCTGCCACTCCAGTTACTCGGATCAAAGTTTACTGATGATTGCATGAACTTCATCATTTTTGTTCTATGAACACATCAATCAGCACACACTCCGAGTCTGCTTTTTATATCCTTTGATGCATAAATGAGGATAATCCTATGTTGCTATAATTTTCTGCCGAACTCAAAATGACTACTATCCAGCACAATTTTCTCTTTTATGCATTATAAATATAAAAAAAATAAACAGTTCATGTCCTTTGGACAAAGCATTACTGATTTCCAACTTCTAGAAGACTCGGACAATAGTCCGCTAGACTCGGTTCGTTTAGGGATTGAATTTTCAACGTGTTGCATTTTCAGCTGATGTGGTTCACTTTCACTTTCACTGTGTCGAACAATCCAAACAAATTGAAAAAACGTATCAGCCCCTCCTCGCCTGCGATGGCGCTGCACCAATAAACGCTGAAGAAAACCTCTGAAGAAGACATGAGTTGCAACTTCCTCCTTCACAAAATCTAAACAAAAATGGAGTTGGGTCAGATTTTAGCAGTTGGAGACCCATTTCTCCTGCTAGTGCTACGTAGACTCTCATGCTTGTTTTGGTTTTATTTACCCAGAATGCCTTGTGCTACAGCTCGTTTCCTGCTTTTGGAGCAGTCTGCGGCCCACTTGCATCCACGTATGCATTTGAATCACACTTCAACTGAACCGAGATTTAGGTTTGTTGGTGGACCAGAGTTCACTTCTTTGGGTCGCATCAGAGTTTGATTGCGCGTTCACACCTCCCCAATTGAACTGGACTTTCTAGGCAAACGAACTAGAGTTCGATTAAAGTGGACTAACCAGGGCTGGTGTGAATGCACTCTTAAAAATGTTAACCTCCGGGTGAAAATTAAACATTTTCAAAATGAACGTAGTTGTTCCAAGGTCCTGCAGTGCAATGGTTTTAAATGTCTGTCAGGATGAAGGATTTCAAAGAAAAAGTTCCAGAAACACTGAAGCAGGGATTGTTTTTTTCTTATCTCCTTCACTATAAAAGGAGAAATAGAGCAGCTGCCAGGAGAGGTAGAAAAGTTTTAACGTGACACCTTAAGAGTCCAGGCCTGAACTCTGTAAAGATCCCTGTGAAAGCGGCTGAGCGGTGACAATCTCCTGCCAGACTGAGCTTCAGAGTTTCAGAAGAATGGCAGATGACTCCGAGCTAAAGTTGTGCGAAGCCTATATAGTCATTAAAAAAAGATGCAAGGCCATCACTGCAGCAAAGTAAAGGATGTGCAGAGGAGTCGACGCACTTTGCCATTGTGAGGAACCGCATGTAGACTGATGGGAGGGGAATAAACTGAATCAATTTTCGATTATAGAATGAAGGGCACGGTATGTTGATGGTGCTGTTAAAGCAGAGTGCTATAGCGAAGTCAACGTAAAGATAGCTTTGGGAAGAAAATTAAGAAGCCACTTCATCTGTCTCCGTTCGCCCAAGGTGTTGCCAGGGCGTGTCAAACTGACAGAGCTGCGTCCGCTAATCACGTTTAGAAAAACGTCACGCACCGTAAAGGTGCCGCAGACGTTTCCATACTGTGAAACGCAATCTAAACCGAACGGCGCGACAATCCCGAGCGCCAGCTTCAATTTCCACCCTTGAGAAACAAGTCGTCATTGATTGGTTGTCCTCACGTTCTGCCTGATGTTTTCATTCTCCTCCCTTTGCCTTGCTTCCACTCGCTGATATGCCCGTCTTTGAGAGGCACACGTGTGTGCCGGCGTGGACGGGTGTACGCAGTGGTTTGTGTTCGGTCCCATAAACACAGAACACTCATTTCTCACTGCTCTGCGCCTGAGGCAGAATAATAACAGGATGCTCTCAAAGGAAAAACCTCTCGCTCTCTCAATCTCTCTCTCCCTCTTTTCCCCCTGAATGAAAGCTCCCACCACCGCTTCGCGCCTCTCTGACTTGGCCTAACAGCGAGCAGCGAGCCTGAGCACTTGGAGGAGGAACAGGCAGGTTATCTGGCTAGGCAGACCTTAGAGGACTGCGGCTGGAGTTCAGCGTCCCTGCACCTCTTTGCTTTTGTTCTTATCTCTTGGCCTTCTGTGCAAAAAAGAAAAAGAAAAAAGGAGCTGTTCTCCTGAAGCAAGCAGACGGAAAAGTGCACAGCCTTCTTTTATGAGAGAGGAAAATCTGATTATATACGGAAGTGCAATGTTGCTCATACATGTGATGAAGGGCTGGATGGACCAAAATGTTGTGATCAAATCAATACTTGAGCAGGGAGTAAGACAGCATTAGCGATTTCTTTGTCTGGGTTCGCTGCGTTTGAGATGGGAAAACCCAGCCCCACAGCCGACCGCGTTCTACATCAGAAAATCCGAATAAAATAAAAGTCATGAAAACAAGACGGAAGAAGAAGAAGGTTTTCGCACTCCAGCGGTGATGGAAATACAGTTGCGCCTGCGGGGTAACACAGGCTGACGCATCCGCATAAAACATAAACCCGTCATCAAAGCCTGAACGAAACCCCCCGTACCCCTCAGGTCAAGGACACCGAACAAACGAAAACACACAAACTTACATGGCGCATGTGAATTTTGTTACCGCTGTCTAAACAAATATCTCACTCCCGCATCGTCACAAAGGATTATCTGAGTCTGTGAACCTGGAGCCCTATCGCAGCGATCACAGGTCACACAGTCACACCAATGAAAGATGTAGACAAGACTCAACTTGCTGATAAAGTTTCCCCAAACAGCAGTCGTCATCCCATTCACACCGTCATGGAAATGTGCAGTCAGGGACACGACCACGGAATAAATACGCCATTTTCCTTCGACTAAACTCTGAATAGCCGGATGAGTGCCCACTCTTGTATTTATTTTTTTGTCTTTTTTTTTTTTTGGGAAGCACAAAGAGGACAAAGAAGCTTCAGTCCACTGCTGCCTTAAGCTTAGATAAGATTACAACAAGGTAATTGGAGCAGCAAAAACAACATTTTTTTGTTCACAATGTCCTTTTTATGTGGTGTGGGAAGAAGAAAAGCAGCCTTTGAAATGACTGGGCCAAAATAGCCGAAAGAGGATGATGTACTTTGATTCAATATGATGGGGACATGTCCAATTAGGTAGCTATGGAAACACTCCACCTTCCCTACCTCCTCTCCTGTTACTTTCCTCTCCCCCCCAGAAGCCCCCTGCTCACTGCCATCCACAAAGGCCCATTCAATAGCGCCGCTCGTTCGGCTTCTACGTCATTTGCGGGAGTAATTGTTCCGTGGTCAATTTCCCGATAGAGCAGCCAGGGTGCGGCGCTTCCACTCTCAGGTCCCTGGAGTCGACAGGTCGATGGAGACCTGTCTGTCAGCAGAGGTAAACACTAAAGGGGTCACATCGGCTAAAGTAGGAAGGCACAGCTGCAAATCTGAGGAGTTTACATTCATCAAAATTGTTGACCTTTGTATTTTTTAACACTCCATTAAAGTACATACACACAGCTTGCATTGAATTGTCTTCTGAATGTGTTCCATCCCCTTGACTGCTTATTTTCCTTAGTGCTATAATAAATGTTGCCGTACTTTGTTTCATTTGCGAAACACAATCTACCACCTTTTTTGAAATGCGGAACACATTTTTTAATTTCTAAACGTCCTGAGACTCTGTTGGTATTCATACCACTGCTGGTCTGGAGCAAACAGGCGTGAGCAACAATGCAAGTTTTACTAGGTGAGACATCAGCAATCTCCTCAGAGGAGTAATTGGTGCTGCCCATCAATCTGGGAAGATATGTAAGGTGTTTTTCCAAACAATTACATTATTTTCAAGTTGAAAACATTTAGTATTATTGCTGGTAATCTACTCGGGGGAGAACAATCCAGCAACTTCATCCTAAAGGGGGGAAAAAAAAAAAAAAAAAGAAGAGCGACAGCTTAGACCCCTATAGCTCTCTCTATAGGACGTTAAATTTTAAAGTTCCTGACACTAAAAGTAGAAAAGTATGTCCTGCTTAGAAAGGCTGCAGAGAGAAAATCTTTTCTCTCTAAAAATAACTTAACGGAACGCAAAGATACATCTGAATAAACCACAGCGCTTCTGGAACCGCGTCGTTTGGACAGATAAGATGAAAGTTTGTTTGACCAAAGTAAAAAAAAAAACCCATCTCCTCTCAAGAATGGTAGCGGAGGGACAGATGGGGAAGAAAAGCTTCCCCATTTGGATATTTAAAAAAAAAAATGTGTTCAAAAACTCATTCATTTATGAATGAAGCATATTTTGCAGTCAAATAATCTGGGAACCTCCACAACAATAAACTCAAAGTCAAGCAGAAAACAGCCACTTCAGGTAAGGGGTGCTACAAGATGCTCAATCATAGTGTGGGCTCTGTTTAGCCACTCGTAGCTTTTTTTTTTTTTTTTTTTTTTTTGCTCAGGGACAGTGTTGGATCACACTAGAGGAAAGAGATAAAAATAAATGGCGAAGCACGTATAGACCAGATCTGTTTTAATTACATCCATATTCATATATATAGATTTTTTATTTCTATCTAAAATTAGTTAACATAAATTATTGTGTTGGGGACGTTTATAAACAGACATGGTTGTGCTTCGTACTGCAATCTTAATTTCACCACGCAAATAATCTCCTAATGGAAATGCATGCACATTCAATTCAGTCAGTTGTATTAAATTGCTAATAAGTCAATTTACATATGCTGGTATTCTTTTATAACAAACAGTTAAAATGTGGAGATGAAAACAGATCTAAAGAGTTTTATCAGCCAAAAAACTAAATATTCTCTCCTACTGTAATCGTTTTTTGATAATAAAGGATTGGCAACAGCTAGTAAAGATGGAAATCATAATTTCCCATACATAAAAAAAAAAACATCTAGAAAAGGCAAAAGCTAAAATATCACAGCCAAATTGGCATCAGCAGTTTCCAAATCTATTAAAACCTCCAAAAGAAAAGTCAGAACTTATCGAGGATTGGCAGAAAACTCCATTGCGGTACCAATGACCTTCTCAGGGCCTTGTTGCATGCTGAATTTTTCAAATGTCATCCTCCTTTGGCGTGAGCGCCGCAAACAAAATTTCTTTTACCTCCTTTGGATCGAGGCGATATCTCCAAAAACCTTGGCATTTTGGTAATTTGTCTGAGCTGACCGGTTAAGCACTGGGAAATGAGACTTGGTAAGTAGCTTACCGCACCGCGGAGGTGTTCGCTTCTGGTCAACGCCGCCATCCGTACGCACACCAATCAGCTCAGTGATATTAAAAGACAAAGGAAGACTTAGACAAACTAAGCTGCAGGGATGCTTCGGAGTTGTTGGAACGGACTATTTCTGGCACAAGTAATACTTTTCACAGGAGATAGGAAGTCAGTCTTGATAAGTGTTTGTGAAACCCATTTGCAGTCTATGCGGGAGATGTTCCATACAGAGGGAAGCACGCGCACACACGGGCGCGCGCGCGTACAGTCACAGTAGATGCACACAGCTGTATTTGTGTCAGTCGATAAGATAGTGCTGAGAGACTGCGAGAGACAGGGTGTGGTGGGGGCAAACAAGGGGAGTAAGACAGAGAGAGAGAGAGAGAGAGAGAGAGAGATGAACAGAGAGATTAAAGATGGGGAGAAATGGAGGCAGGCAGAGGGGATGTTGGAGAGGCGCTCCCCACCGGCTTGCTAAAATCATTGCGGGCCCAATTTCACAGGAAGCACTAAACCCGTCCATTATCTCCCGGCTCGCTGGCTGTCAGACGCCAACTCGTCCACGCCCTGACGGATGATGGCCAACCCGTCTGCCTCCGCCACTGTCTAACACACGGAAACACAAGCACACCCCCACCTCACCCTCACCCTCCTCATGTGTGTGAAGCAACCTCCGGGCTGGTTACATAATTCATGCACTGTGTACCTGTGCCCTCAGGGTTTGGATGGCTGATATGAGGTAAGCTGAGGTTGTCAGTGTCTCGATCTGTTTGTGTGTGTGTGTGTACTCATTTCTGCTGGCTGCACCACGCCCACGACGGCGTTCAGCTCTCACCTCAAAAGCGTGCGTTACATAATCTGCAACTTGCCTGATTTCTTTTTAATTAAGCTGAGCAGTGACACAGAGCCACTTCGAAACGCCAATGTGCTTTACACGGGAAACAAAAGGATTTATTGATGACCTAGCGGTTTTTCCTTCAGACAAAACAGCGCCGGCCAAGGCTCACACATCACGCGAAGTGGTTGAAAACCTCAGTTCACACGGAATGAAACTGAATTTAGTCAGGCGAATGTAAAAATACCCCCAAACTAGTTGATAAATTATAGCAGAAGGCATCTTTAATATTTACAATCTGATCTCTGTCAGCTGGTTTACATCTCTTCGTTCTCTCCTGTTCTCTGAGCTGAACTGAGCAGAGAGTACAGGAGATATTCCAGTGCGACTGAAACGTATTCATTGGGAATTCAATATGGCTGAATTCACAATGAAGCCGCTGTCAGTCACACGTGTTTCGGCTGTGTGGTCAGACAGCAGAGAGTTGTCTGAGAACTGATGGGAAGCAGCTCTTGAAGTTCAAAGCTTCGATCGTCGTCTTTTCAAGCTACATGCTCTCTCTATGGAAGGTCAACAGTGCCACAATTCAATAAAAAATTCATTCAATGGTTATTTAAATGTTTCATTCTGCAATTAAAATGGAAAAACCACATAGAAAATACATTGGGCCCACAAAAGCAGTGCTTGTCAGAGAGCAAGATCAACAGGGAAACTTTCTCAACCACCAACGTTGAAACCAAACGAGTGAATGTTTTGTGAAATCGGTTCACGCTGCATCTTCCTGACTTTGAAGCGGAAAAATAATCCAGAACTGTTACACAATTCATTTAGTTTTTATGTAGAGACAGCACAACCCCACCCCCTCAAAAAAACCCATAATGATTAACTGAAGGCGTGCCACAGAAAGTCAATTTTCTGATTAATCCAGGGCTTTAATTGCCCATTCACAAAACGTGGTTCACATTTAGGTTTTGACCCTTTCTATAATTTCTATAATTGAGTTTGACACCAAAGATAAATTGGAAATGAGCTGACTGGTTAAAAAGAAATCAGATGCTAGGATCTTTGAGAAGCCAACAGAGATTAAATTATTTGAAGGAGCACTTGAACACCAAAACTGTCAACTCATGAAACAGAGCTAATCATTTCAGTAATTAATTAATTTAGATGTTAGTTGAATTCCCAATAAATTATTAACTATATCATATATTTATTTTTATGATTAACAATCATATAAATGATTTTTATAAATATTTATTTTACTACAACAAATCAATCATACAGTTATGTGTTACATTGCGATTTATTTGGCACCTGATGCCAATCTACTAAAACTGGTATTTTGGTTGTAGTTGGCTCTTTTGAATGATCAGGAAAAAAATTGTAACTAAAAAAAAAAAAAAAGATTAGATTTGAAGCTGCTTGTCCACCTGGTCTTTTCTGCTGCCTACACACGGAAAACTCGAAGCTCTCTGAAGACTTTACTCCTGTAAAGTTCCTGCACAGCTGTGTGTGTGAGCACAGACTGCCATAAGTTTCTAGATTTAAAAAAAATAATTTATCATTTGGGCTTACATTCAGGAGAGCAGGTGGGTTTACATTTTCTTGTCCCTATTAGCGTGATCACGCTTTACTCTTCCCTCATGTTTAATTTACACAAGTCAGTAGCAACAGGAAAGCTTTTCAATTAATCTTTAAGCCTTTGCTAGTTTGTCTTTAAGGTTCTTCAGCTAAATTCAAATCGATAGTGAATATGGTAATCTCAAAATGGTGCTGTATTTATAAACTTATGTTTGTTTCTCTAAGGAAGGAGAAGATTTACTCCCTCTGCCATTAGATTTATGGCCATTTTTGGCTTAATCCTTTGCCGCCTGCCTATGTATTCATCTTAGGCAACACATATTCAAGAATATAATGCCCCATAACCCCACATTAATCATCTTCTTGTGTCGAACACAAAGGAAAAGACGAGAGAGAGAGAGAAACAAAAAAAGTTTCTCAGGATTTGTTCAAATCCATAACAATCACCTTTTACGCAGCATCTTTTAAGAATGCAGTGAGTTGTTTGTATGGTGGAAAAAGCAGGTTAAGATCTTTGCTTTGGGAAGACATCTGGGCAGACCTGAGAATCACACCGAGGTGTACTCTGTTTTTCCAGCTGCCTTGGAGTTATGGCAGCTAGATTAGAGTATTTCTTGTGGCTCTGCATCCTTTAAAGGTCCCTGGAGGCTCGGGCTGCAATGCTGTTGCCGCTTTGGCCAATAACGTGTCAGGAGCTGTGGTCGGACTCACCTATCATTTTGCAATGGTCTTTTCATTACATAGCCAGAGCAATAATGTGGACAGAGGGGAAATGATGGAAAACACAGACCAGGATTACGATGATAAGGGAAAAAAGAAAGAGAGATGGAAAGGTGCATAAGCAGTTTCCAATTGCAGTTGGTTAACAAGCTTTAATATGAAGAATTAAACCAACACAAGGCCTCGGTGCATTCACACATCACTTCACTTCACTTGGGCATAAGGAGGAAAACTTCATTAATATGGAGCCACATTGAGAGCCCTGCACAAAGCACACACATGATTCAACCTGCCAGTCATATGGAACATACATACTCCGAGTTGCCGTGGCTCAGCCGTGATGGGTTTATGGCGCTGGCTGCGTGAGTCAAGTATATGATACGGAACGGAACGTGTTCGAGTGGAGGAAGTCGGGGGAACGCTGTTGCTAGGCGACCGTAATTGAGGGCCAGTGAGTCTGTGTTGCACTCTGATGTGAAAGGAAAACGTGAATGAGTAAAGGCTTGCACAGACACAAAATGTCCCCCTTTTTGCACATTCACACTTACATTTAGTGAAGCGGCGATGATGTGGCGACTGTTCTCGATAATCACTAAATGAATAAAAAAAGTTTGCCGATATAGGTTTTTTTTAGGATGATGCCGACACTGCACGTTGGGTTTCAAAGCACCAAGTATATACAGTATCTACAGCCTGAATTTAATGTAGAAATGCTTTGAATGTCACGGACAGTTCACTTTGAAACGCCTAACTGATGGAGTTGTTAGCATGATCTGGTAGGAATAAAGTCTTTTCAGTGCTTCAAAAAAAGATGCCATTTTTCTAAACCTGGCCTGGTGCCAGTTGGTTAAAGATCGGGTGAGTCTAGTTACCAGTAGATATCTACATGCACCTCCAACCTTTACAGCCAGGACAATCATTGTAAACAGAAATACCCCTGTAACTTTTGAGTCATTTTTTACTTACATCTATAATAACTTCAGGGTACTTTTAAAAGCACTGTTCCAATAGGAGAAAATAAATCCTATCAAACTGGAAAGACTTTTCTTACCTATCATGGGTGATTCAATGAAGCTCCAAGCGTTGGTCTGTGGTATGTAGGACTGGAGGACGCCCGCCGAGCGCCCAGCCTCGTTCACACCCCCAAAAACGTAGATCTTTCCTCCACACACAGTGGCAGCCGCCGAATGGACTGGCTTAGGGAGAGGAGAAACAGTCTCCCATGTGTTGGTGATGGTGTCGTACCTGCAAAGAGGATAATAACTCACTAAGTCTGATCATTTATCCGAATCTGACAAAGACGCATGATGAGAGAACAAAGGCGCAGTTTACAGAAAGCTTCTGATTTTAAAGTTCCCACTGCTGTGAAACCCTCATTTTTGGCTGCAGAGCTGACAGATGTAATTAACGGGATGACTACACCACCAGGGAAGAAGAAAAAGCCCAACCATTACATACAATGACAGCAATTAAAGCAATTACGCAAAACAGCGCACGTTGGGAGCTACCAGCCATTAGTCTCTAGAGTTGGGCTGAGTGTCAGCGCCGAGTTTTGGATGCTTTGCCACTGAGCCCTTTCTGGCAGAGACCAACATGTAGGATGACAGGGCCTGAGCCACCAGTCTGCAAGACACAACACCCCAAAGCTCTCTGGATTTCGCCCTTTTCACATGCTGGTGGTTTTATTCCATGTCATATTTCTCACACTTGGAGTCTAGCAAGCGCACGCTACATGGGTTAGCATTTAGACATGAGCGCAGTTTGTCTCGAGGTTCCATTAACGTGCCGTAATCCTGCATCCACGGGCCACTGATCAAAGCAGCCGCACCGACAGCTCTCCAGCTGGAGGAGGCCTCATTACGGAGCCGCAAACACAAACAGATCCGGGACCTGTGATTAAAACATACATCCAATTCGGGCTAAAGAAAACCCTCCTAATCAAGCCTGAGTCTTTATTGTCAAACACACACATACAAAAAAAAAAAAGATAATTAAAAGCAGTCTGAAAATCAGCTGCCAGCATCCTGCGGCCAGCAGAACTCACACTTAAAACACTTCAGGGATGCTTGGAGGGGGAAAACAAAAAACAAAAAACTGACTCTTCCTAAAAGCATTTTTTAATCGAATTTTTCCACTGGGATCAACAACCTTCATTAGGCCACAGGTGTCTTTTATTTTTCTTTTATGTGCTCGTGTAACAGTATTTATTGCTGCAGCCCCTGTGGCATTTTAAGTCAGGCTGAATTTAAATGACACCAGGGAGCACTACCTGATCCCCCCACACACACCCCGCCTTCTAGAATGAAGGCTTTTAGATAAAGTGCAAGAGGAGATGTGCAAATTACCCTTTGGGAATATTCTCCTTGGGGTTCTGATAATGTCGTCGGCAGCTGCTGCAGAGAGGATGGGCTTAAAATCGACTGCCAGTCGAAGAAGGTGGCGACACAGAAGCCACTCTGAGAGGTGGACTCAAAACACTCTGAAGTACCAATTAGCACTGTTTAAACACGGACACACACTCACACAAACCAGTCTGAGATCGAGGAACCGAGCTCTGCCGAGACAGAGTAACAAACACGTGTCTCGGTCTCCAGCAGATGTAATTACCCCTCAGACTAACATCGGGAGAGCTTTGTAAATGTAAGGGTCAGACGCTGCTGAGTGATTCTGATTACAGGACAGACAAGAGTGGCTGCTGCCGCAAACAACCAGACAGAGAGAGGGGGGGGGGGGACAAAAGGCTGACTCATTTCCACACACTTTAATGGGGCGGTTTGAAGTTTTTGAAGTGAGGTTCTGGTATAAGGAGTTAATATATTGCATGCAGTGGGAAGCTCTCTTTATTTTGGACCAATCCAGATTGGTTGATCCCAGAGGATGAAGCCAACAGCCAGTTCAACAGGGACCAACACCAAAGAGGCCTTCTACCATCTCAAAACAACTTCATCCTCAGAAAATAGGATAGCAATTTTACACCAGTCATGTCTCATTAACATTTAAACAGAATTTTTTACAAGGGAAATTTAGGCTGGAGGATCTTCCTGTGTGAAACTAGTATTGTACACAATTGTTACGATGGACAGCAAAATATAAAAGTGTAAACAGTGTAAAAATAACTTAAATGGTGGCTATTTAAATTGCAGTAATTAAAGACACAAGATAAAATAAAGTTAGCTTTTAATAGCACATGATCAGGGCTTTTACTTTAAGGCTGCTGTGGGTCAATGCTAGAAGTAGCTTTGACTTTGATTCCAAGATTACTATATTTTTGACATGTTGATGAATTTTCTTCTGATCTTTCTTCAGATCTCCCCTAAAATGTTTTTAGAACTGCTTATTGAAATTGTTGAAACATTAAACATACCTTAACATACACTCATATGCACAGTGGAAACAGTCGTGGCTTTACTACAGAAGATAATATCTACAGTCTCTTATCTCCGCTCTTGGAGGCACAGCCAATCAGCGGCAAAGAAAATTAACAGCTGCCTTGCAAATGCAGGCCAATAGCATGTCAATTAGCATCTATGCAATTCTGCTTCCCAAGATGGATTTTCTTTCAGATATTTTAGATATGCTCTACAGATTTTCCATAAAAATGTGAGATCTGATAATATGTGAATCTATAAATGTAATCCACAAATCATCTATTTATCCTATGATTTGTGGACAGGATAAATAGATGAGAGTTACTCCATCTCATCTATTTAAGCTCACAGTCTCACCCAAAAGTAACAATCTAACATTTCCTACAATAAAAAAAAGCACTTGACTGTTTTACAACTGCTATCCATGTGTATCACCAATACAAGTTTAGTGATAACTATTTTCTCCTGCTGTTAAAGTTACAGTAAGATCCTGTCTAATGGCCCGTGCCCTTGGAAAAATTATTAATTACTTTTCAGATTTACAAAACTGTTTTTCTGTCTTCTTATGTTGCAGGAAAAGAAAGTAGATTTGTTTAAAATTAGTACGGCAGATTTTATAGAAGCCACAAACATCAATCGGTAAATCACTGGCTTTGATGTTTTTGCCATTTACATTTTCCCACTTATTTTAGACGGATATTTGTCCTCAGACACATTCACCATGTTTCTGTGCTCAGCTTGTGTTTCATGAGGGATGATTATTGGTGGCACATCACCTCCTACATTCATTAACCGTATATATAATAAACGCTTTCTGTGAAAATAGCTGCCGAATGTGTATGTGATGACTATTTGAAGCTCATAACATAGTGTTTACAAAAGCGTTACGAAGTGTTTCAGACTGGAGTTGTTTGAAAAAGATACAAGTCCGCTTTGGTCTTGGATTCCTCTCTGCTGATAGCTTTAGCCTCTGGGACCAACTTATCTGGATTTATACTAAAAACATATACAAAGAGAGTTATCTACTGCAGGTACTGACTGCTTATGACTGGTTACCAGGAGAAAAAAAAAATCTAAAATTTTGGAAACATCCAATTAAAGCCTAGAAAGATGGTAGTAGTAAACAAATCCCGCCTTGGGAGTCTACAGAGGAAAAAGACTATGAAATATTCAAATGAGGATATATTTCACAGTTAAACACTCAACTCTGTTACAAACCCAGCTATGTAAATAAGCCGCTTCCATAAGCTAGAAGATGCAAGTGGTGAATCCTTCAGCAGAAGCACCTTTAAAGTCCAGAATCAGTCCTAAAAGCGTGGTGTCAAATTGCATGGGGATGTGGACGGGGGCAGTTGAGATCATTAACAAGCTTCATCTTCATTAGCAACACATTTTTAGCCGTATGATGGCGTGACTGAATGTTCGAACGGAGTTAAGGGCAAGCAGCTGCAGCCAGGCGAGCTGCAGAGCTGCACACTGGTTTCATTTGCATACTCCCAGATCTGCGTGTGTTCAATTAGGCAAAGGCGCAGAATTAGATTTGTAGCGTATTAGGAGAACCAGATGATCTTTTAAGGGCAAAACTTCTAGCATTAAAATTCTTGCGGTCCCTCAAGATGGATCTTTAGATGAAAAAAACCTCAGAAATTAATACAAAACATGGTTTTATTTGAATAATTTGATTCGGATACAAGTGCTTTGCTCAGATTTCAGTCCACAAATTAAAAAAAAAAAGCAAAAAAAAAAGAAAAAAAAAAGCATGCTGAGTAACCAGTGAGATTTCAACATGTTCAGATAATACTGTTTGAATGCAGAACACCGTCTCCACCACTTAGAAGCATATCATAGAAAATGGGCTTTAAAAGGCCATTAAAATAAGCATGGCCGTACTTTGATTCTGTCAAAAGGAACCGGAGTCCTGACGAGGAGAAACACTTGCAGGTCAGGAGAAACTCAACGTCTCCCACTGCCTCTGAGGTCGCCGGTCTGATTGAATTCATTACACGAGTGATTCACCATTGAGCATTTAATATGAGCCGTGACATTGAGGCTGACGCTAAAAGAAATGAATAAGGTTTGATTATATCTCCGAGGCACGGGGAGGCAGAGAGGGAGGGCGAAGATTGCAAAAACAAAGCCGTGCTTTTGCCTTCCCCGCCCGTTTTCCTCTGAAGGTAGAAGGAACCCTTTCTCCCCCCCCTCGTCATCCCTGGGACACTGTAGGAGCTTATCCATCATCATGTTGTGCCGCATCGATTGCGTTTCTTAAAAAATGTTTGTACACAAAGACCGATCGCTGCTTGAAGCCCCGTAATCGGCGTGTAGCTCCTGACAGGGCTCGTTTCATCACGCAGGGACAATCATCACTAAAAATGCAGCTGCGGGATTACAACATAACAAACAGCGCAGGATTGGGCGCTTTTTATGACGCCTGACAAACACAAAGACTGATAGGAAGGGATTGTGGATAAAAGAAAGATGCCAGACTCTTGAGCAGATTTGGCTAGGAATGTGTTTTCTGGGTAAAAAAAAAAAAAAAAAAAAATCAACAACAGAAAAAAAAAACATTGTTGCTGCTTGCAGCATGAGCCGCAGCCAGCATGTTGACAAATCAAAATCATAATTCAGAATCACGCAGGTGGAAGGCGACCCATGCGGTGTGGCCGCTGTCGGCGCGCGGGCGCCAGCTAACATCTTTAGGCTTTTGTTGGCTCGTGAACAGACTGGGTAAAGAGCCGCGAGGTTTGATAGGTACAGGTGAAATTGGACAGTTGCTGTGGAAAAAGATGCTGTCACACCTGTCATGTTCATTTATGTTGACATTAGATGGCTTTGCCACATCTCCACCTGCCTGCTCTGCTCTGAGCAATGCTAATGAAGACCTATATCCACGCTTAATATGTCAGTCTGCAGACCATTAGGAGATCACTCAGACCAAATAGCAGGTGCTAAATTAAAGGTTAGGAGCAAATTACCTGAACTGCATTTTCATTAGCAGACCATATTTATTAGTGAGTGATGGACTGATAAAGCATTTTGCCGCAGGGTGTGTATTACAGTCATGATAAAAGGATAAAACCGGGACATGCTCAAAATGACTCAAATGTTTGCATCTCTGGAACATTTTTTAAAATTAATCGCATTACACAAACACAGACTTAAATGTATTTTAAAGTAACTTATTTGCAAACAGCACAAAGAACATAATTTTGAAGTGGAAGAAAAAAGATATGCGGTTTTTGATCTTTTCTAGTAAATGAAAATCTGAAAATGTGCCTCTGTAATCAATAAGTATACAAAGGGTGTAAATAAAACCACATGTGTTCATCTCATCTCTGCATACAGAGTTCCTAAGCTTTAATGACAAAACTCCCAGAGTCTAATTTCAAGATCTTTCCCTGCATATTTTAA
This sequence comes from Alfaro cultratus, assembly GCA_903066825.1. Classification (NCBI taxonomy): domain Eukaryota; kingdom Metazoa; phylum Chordata; class Actinopteri; order Cyprinodontiformes; family Poeciliidae; genus Alfaro; species Alfaro cultratus. The sequence continues at coordinate 35,606 of CAEFZX010027121.1, forward strand.
AAATATTTTTTAAAATGGAGAATTTGAGTAGAACATAATCATGCTTGAACTTAAAGGTTTTAAAAATAATGAAATTTCTCACTACTAAAATCAGAATTTTTTTTTTAACAGTGTGGCATAGGGTCATTTTATTGTTTTTTTTTCTTTTCTTATCGGCTCTACTTCTAAATTATTGTCAAAAACAGAGGAGTTTTCAAGGCTAAGTGAAGGTTCTTCAAAGCTCAGTTTGTGAACTTGTGGTACTTTTGTTTTTACATTCCACTTTTGATGTCCATATGTACACACAGTGTGCAAAAAACCAAAAATATTCATGTCAAATCAATGTGTGATTTTGAAAATCAAAAGATAAACCATGTCAAATGAATATAAATCAAAGTGAAAACCGTTTGTTACACTGAAAAGGGTTCGGATTTCTTCTTCCATACTTATTCAGACCTGAAAAACAATAGAGGATTCCTTTTTCCTTTTCAAAATTGGGTAGGAAGGAACCCTGTTCATGACAATGGTTCCATAAGGTTTGTTAGAGAACATTAGTAAAGACATTTAAAGAACACAGCAGGTTAAAAATAAAGTAGTGGAAGAAAGTCATAGCAGGCCTAGGTTATGAAACAATGTCCCAAGGTTTGACCATCTCTCTGATCTCTATTTGATCCATCATACAAAAATGGAAAGAATATGGAACAACTAAAACCAAGCAAGACATCTATCTATACTGACAGACCATTGAAGAAGAGGATAAAGGAGCCATGAGGCCTGATGCAAGTCTGGAGGAGCTGCAGAGACCCACAGTTGAGATGTAAGAATCTATCAGTACAACAACTACTTGTGCTGGCTTCCACAAATTAAAATTTTAGGAAATAGTGGCAAGAAGAAAGCTATTGCTAAAAGAAAACCATGAGAAGTTTGTGTTTTACACAAGCCAAAATTGTGCTTTGAGAGAATTAGATCAAAAATAGATGGTGGTCAGAGCCGAACACGTTTGAAAACCACCTATCAAATTTCTTCCACTTTGCAAATATGCTCAACTTTTAGTTTGTTATGTGAAAACTACGGGTTTACAATGTGACAAAACGTCAAAAATCCAGTGCATGAATACTTCAGCAAGACGTTGTAGTTATATACAGTCCTAAATGTTCAAAAACCCGATTAAGCAGCAGCTATATGGTCACACCTACTGAAGGAGATGCATTAGCAGTTTGTTGGTCTGAATATTTCTGATGAGCACTAATACAACTCCAAGAGTGAAAGACATCAGAAATATTCTTGGAGAGGCACTTGCTGCCTCTCTAGGTTATAAAGCCGTTTAGAAACCACATAGAGCGCTTCAATTAGCAGACATAAACTTTCTTTACAACAAAAATAGTACTAGTGAAAGACAGTTCTACAGGTAGACATCACATCAAGTTCAGTGCAGGGTCAGACTTTGCAATGCTCTGAGAAATGTTAAGAACTACAGGTCAGGCTGTCCAGATATTAAATGTTAAACTCAACAAACAGGAAAAAAAAAAAAAAAGTTACTGACATTTTGTCCATGCATTGGGCTACTGAAAACATCTTAAAAGACCGTGTCAGGATGACTGAAATGTTGGAAGTTTATTCTGAACAAACCAAAGGGCTTCCAGGTCCCATGTAGAGATGTCTGTCTGCAGAGAAAACGGTGCAGTTTGGGCAAATCAAAGCAAAACCCCAGACAAGCGATCAGGTTCGGTTCATTTCGTGGCCACAGGACTTTAGCTTCTGCTGGTCACTGCATCCACTGCAAACCACACAGTGTTAAAGTATTGAGAGGGAACTGTGATGTTTCTGGACCCGACAGCTGAAGCTTGCTGCAGAACGGCTTGTAGGACAACGGTTCCAAGCACATCAACAAATCTACAAGAGAATGGCTGAGAAGGAAAGACTGGAGGTCCTACAGCTGATCAAGTCAAACAGCTGAGAATATCAAACATTCCTGCAAACCTCAACATTTTCTTCCAGTTCATTCCTCCACTTCGGTTTAAAAACTTTTGCTCACATCAGATGCTTCACTTTTTTTAAGTCATTTGTCAAGTTTATAATAGTAATTTATAATAGAGGCACAATAGACTTGAAAGAATCAGAAGTTCTTAATAATATGACCACAAATACAAATGCATAAAATTAAAAAGGAATAAAATGTAATTTAATTTGTGCCTCAAAGCACTTCTAAGGGATGATATTAATGTTTTCCTCTTTTTTTTGGTTTTTGTTATCTACTAATGCATCAATGCAGCGTCTCCATATGGCTTCAGCTGTAATGGAGTCAAGTCGGCAAAAACACACGAGGGCTAAAAGCTGAATAACAAAACATAAGGCCACTCTCTCTTTTCAACTTCCTCGTTCTATCTGTGACAACCAGGCCAAAGCCCGCCAGCTCTCACAAAGGGACGGGAACCCTTCCAAAAAGAAAAACAGATATGGAAAACGCTCTCTCAAGACAAATGAACAGTTTAGGAACACAGATGGAAACTGTAGTTTTTAACAAACGAAAACAAAAAAAACTAAATATAAAAGAACACAGAAGGACGGCGGTGATTGGGGACTATTTTTGGCGACAGATTTCTAAACATTAAATGTCCTTGTGGGTATTTATAGGAGCAATAATGCATCAGTGGGTTTGTCTAAAAATAAACAGCAGAGTAGGACGCTCATGTCAAAGAAAGGTGCGTTTAGTGGTTGTGGGACAACAAAGTGGCTCTACGACAGAGCAGGAGACTCCAAGGTCAGATCTTTACAAATAGGATTAGTTAAAGAGATCATGGATGTTTATCAGTACACATATTCATACCAGAGATTGTTTTTTTTTTCAAACATCATTTAAATAAAAAGAAGCAGAACATTAATTTGCAAAACTAAAATATAAAGTCTACGTCTTTTCCTGCAACTTTCAAAAGCAGCACCAATACAAAGCATTTCTAGCCATCGTGAAAACCTGAAATTTGAGGTCATCAAAGTCACATTCAGCCACAGTAAAGATGGAGACACACAAAGATTCTAAAGCTTTTTTGTCTATAAATCATATCCTCTAAATCTAAGCAATTTCTCATTTCCAAATGTCACCACAGTGTTTTGCAAGTAATCATTAATATATTGATGCGTTTGTATCCATTTCAGTCTTTTTTCTTAAAAAAGGTGAACACGGCATGGTTGTGGGAGAGGCACGGAAAACGCAGCGTACGAGCAGGAAATGCCCCTCGGGTCCTCGCTTTGTTACAGTAACTGGAAAATATACATCTGAGTCACAGATCAGAGAAATTAATAGATGCAGCAAGGTGTCAGTTGCTCTGGAGGCTGAATTTAGAGTTGCTCGACATCAAAGAGGCCGTGTGCCTGTTAGAGCTCCTATATTTTCCTCTGATTGCGGGGCAGCCTCGGAGTTAAGTAACTCCAACTAAATATAATGTACAGCAGCAGAACACATGCCAGGCATCCATAACTACAAGTTACTGCGGGGCTTTGGTCTCACTCAGCATGAAATCATTACGACTATCTGATGGTCAGTTTCCGCCTTCTAATGCCGACTGGTCGCGCTCCGACTTTATCCACACACACACACACACACACACCGTAAACTAGCTGTCTCCAAAACACACAAATGAGATGCAATCTAATCAGAAGGGAAGCAGCCGTGGCATCAGAGCCACTACGGTTAACTGAAGTGCGCAGTGAAGATGGCGAAGCGCGCCTCCCTCTCCTCATCACACATGTGATCATTTACAATAGATGGGCTGCCTATCATTGAGATAGTGACATGTATAATTTCCCCGGAGACACAAACTCCCTTCATTTATAGTGAGAGGAGGAAAAATAAAAAACAGAGAATGAGGAGAGGAGAAGAGCACAAGGGTTCTATAAACCTCAGGACCGACGAACAGAAAAAAGAAAAAGGATCCATTAAAAGGCAGAGGAGCGCTCGGCACTGAAGCTACAAGCAGTCTGGAATGACACGCTAAAACAAACAGGAAGCTCGCTCTGACAAAACCTTCAACAATTTAAACTGTCGACTACAGCTGGACCAGACGGGTCCCACAGCAGCGTAACCTTTAAGAACAGTCATGTGTAAGAACCATGTGTGGTACGAGTCGCTTAGTTGTTGTTGTTTTGTTATTTTTTATTTTAAGGCTGCAGAGAGCAGCTGATGTTGTTCTAGGTTCTACCGAGCGCCGACTCATCCCCTTTGGTTACAGACTCGCGTTAATGCCCACTGCATACACTTGTGTGATCGGCTGCCCACACACACACACACACGCACACACACACACTCACGCCCACCCGCCGACTGATTTTCAAGTTGCTTCACTAAATCTGTTGTATCATAAATTTGTTTGTAGATCTGACATCCTGAAGTTTATTTTTTTAAGTAGCAGCTAGATTTTTCATGTAAGTGATTTCTTAACAGTTATAGTAGTTTCTACTTTAAAGTTTACAGACTGACAAATTATTATTATTTTTTTTAAACATTCTTTACTGCTTCAGTGTTAGGCCTCTCAGATGTTTCTATAGTGTACACAAACCTAAGAACAAATGTTTCAGAGGTTTCAAAGGCTTTTATGGAGGAATGCTGACATCTAATAAGTTAAAAAATATTGACAACATCTATAGTTCAATAAAAAAAGGAATTTATCTTATATATTATGTCAATTTAATACAGTGTGATATATTAGAGGTTTATTTCATTGTAATTAATGGTCTGTTTATAACCTACAATCATCAAAATGAACAAAAACTCTTGAAATACATGACTTTGTGTGTAACTAATCTACAGTGGGTTTGAAAGTCTTTGCACCACTCTTAAAAGTACAGCTTTAGCAATGTAAATAAAACAATAACATGATAAACTATCAACACATTCCCTTTAATGTGACACGTACATAAATAACTCGGGGCCAAAAACAAGAAAATCTGCTTGGTGTGGAAAGCAAAAACTCTAAAAATCCTGTTGAATAAACATTCACACATCTGTATTAACACATTAAAGCTTTCGATTGAATTTTGTCCATTTACTTACCTCCATGTCATTTGTTTTAGTTAATTAGTGGTAAGTAGACAAGTGAATTCATGACTGTACAATCAGTGGTCAAATTTATGTCGACTTTAAATCCTGAAACAAGGACTATACAAAAACCTCTTCACCATTTCTTTGAGATTAATACACAAAGCTCCATGGAAAAGAAATGCATTCAGTCTTCAGATTGATTTTGACAAGTTATTGAACTGATTGAATAAGGAACGTCAATCTAATGTAGTTTGACGTTCATTACAGCAATGACAACAGTTTCTCCAGTGCTGAAAACAGGCTCATTGAAATTATGCTAGCAGGTCATTTATCCTCGCTAATAAATGCATTTCATCAGCCTCACTTATCACAATTGCAACAATGAAAGATGGACCAGTTTGTGGCACGCCTTGATCAGCAGCGAACAAATTACGGACGCATTTGGGACGTTTCACCTGCAGACTATCCCAACGTCAACATCCTGCTGATATTGGCATTTTGCTGGAAGTAGGCGGCGCCATTAAACCCAAAGTCTTCAATACAAAGTCATCCATATGCATTGCCATGTTCAGACGTGGTTAATTTGGTTTCCATAACGCCACCGGAGGAGGCAGGAGAAGAGAGGGAGCGGCGTTTGTATGTGAGCGCATCAATCCCTCGTAGCCCTCTGTGTCCTGTCAGAAGTAATGAACTGAGAGCTTGTGATTTGGCTGCAGGAAACCAGGGCTACTGAGTGAATCAGCTCCAGCCTGGAGGGCGTTCAAAACAATTTGCACACATATATTGGCATCATTTGCTTGCATTAACATTGTTTCAGATTTGCCCAGAATGTTCATTAGTATCTAGGGTGGGGGGGGGGAAATCGAAAGCAGGACTTAAAGGCGGTAAAAGTGGAAATCCTGTGCTGAACTTTTTATGGACAATTGGCAAGCACTCACAGGACTTGTCTTCTATACAATAAACGCTGCTTTTCCTCTTTAAATCCCTAATCTGTGATGTCCATCTACTCCCACCTGGGCAGCATCTCTTTGATGCGTGCGACAAATGTGATAAAGGAAGGGAAGAAAGACAGAGAGCCCCGATCTATCGACGTGTCTATCAACAGCAGACACGAGACAGAACATCCATTTTGGGAAGGAGGAGGGGAGTGTGTGGGTGTGTGAGGACAGAGTGAGAGTCGATCTGTGTTGTGTCAGCTGCCATCTGCGTGTCAGAGCACATCGCAGAAACTGTGAGGCCGGCGCCCACACCTTCAGTGTCGCCCTACTCTCTGTTGGGCGCCGACATTCACACATGCTGCACCAGCGTCCCCCCCGCAACTTGCTCATTTTGGAAGCTTTTCCTTGGACATGCCGGCAGACGTTAACAATCCCTGGAGAATGCTGCAGACGCCCGGGAACATTTGCTTCCTGTTGGTAATGCATCAGCATTACCTAAATGGTACAAAGATGCAGTTTGTGACATTACCGCATTTCATTTAGCAAACACATTTTGACAGTTTACACTACATGTTATTTTTTTGTCTCTCTCTTTCACTCTCTCGTTCGTACAAATGTCCTCAAATGATGCGGGAGTAACTTGCGAGAGCCCACCTCTTTTGCCACGCTCTAGTTAGCAAACGATGGCTCCGCAAATTTGCCAGAGATGAAAATCAAACCGGCGGCTTTGTGACAGTTAATTTGAACTCGTTTGCATGCACCTCCGTTCCCTGTGTTGATTTTCTTCGGGTCTGACAGCTGTTTGTACCTGTGTTCTCTCTCTCTCCCCCCAGGTTGCTAATCAATGTCTTGATGGTGAAATCTGCGCAGTCCCACCTCGTGGAGCGGCGCCTCGGCGCTGCTCAGAGATGTAAATGCTTGGTATGGGGAGCGCGTCGTTTTTTGCTGACAAGCCTGAAGCCTCATCAAGAACCGGGAAGCCGATCTAACAGCTTACATTTGAGTTTAACACGTTGAATTGTTTTGCACATTCAGCAGCAACCTGAGAACAAAATACATTGATTTGACAGTTGCTCGCAAATTAGGCTTCACTAATACGTTCATGGGTTCGGAGGCAACTCCTACAGAATGCTAAAACTGGCAGCTGTAGCTTTAATGTTCATTTTCTATCAAGTTTGTTTTACCCAACAAGTAATACAAAAGTTTGTTGAAGGAAACATTAGGGAAAGCGAATTGTAACAATGCTAACACAGCATAAGCTAGCAAACATGAGCTTAATGTCTTTTTGAGAGATTTTTAAGAGAGGAAACTGACCAAAGTCCAAATCACCTGAAGTGTAGTTGTTACTTGTTACAAAATTTGTACTTTTTAATTCAGTTTCGAATGAGAATTCGCACAACTGGAGTTGCTCACCAGGAAGCATGTTGAGGAGCTGTGAGCGTGACGTCGATCTATAAAATTCAGATGTACAGTTTGGAGCATACAAAATGCCAACGTGGAAAGACTCCAGCAAATGTACCTCCCCAACAATCTAAAAGGGATAACAGGGTATCATCATCACATTGTTGAAGTTCACCACTGTACAGCGAGAAATATTATTTAAAACAGAAAATATTTAAGTTGGTTGGTAATCTTTACATCAGTGGATGTCCCACTAATTTCTCCACAGGATCAGTTCTTGAAAAGCTCAGAGAAAAATGACAACTCAAAAGCTACGTCCTAGAATCCATAGTGTTAAGTTAGCATTTTAAATGACAAAGTCCTTTCAGAAACAGAAATCTAAACGGGTACGGCTTGTTTGGAAAAGGAGCCAAGAGAAAGCCTCTTCTTGCTCTCAAAACATTTTATACAACTACTGGATCAATTTACAGTGAAAATATTAGGCAAAGTAGAGAGGTTGGTCCAAAGGAAAAGCACCATGCTTGGAGAAATCAAACAAACGGCACATTGGCTCAAACCCTTCGCACCAACTATGAAGCAAGATGGAGCAGAGATGATGAACTGGGATAGTTTTGCAATCACATGACCAGGGCACTTTGCAGTCACAAAAGCTCAAAAGAGGTGTGCTGGAAATGCCCAGTCAAAGTCCAGACCTTGACCTGACTGAAGTGTTGTGGTGGGACTTTTAAAAAAAGCTGCGAATGAAGAAATGCCCACAAATGTAAGCAGTTTTATCAAAGAGAAGGGAAGAATTTCCACATCTAAGAGAAGCCAGAAAATGTCTGGAAACATCCTGAAGTTATCGCCTCAGAGTTTATCGTGCAGCTTTCAAAGGTTTGGCTTTGCAAACAAAAACCAACAGCATGAAATCCTGTATTTGTTTTTGTAGACTTAAGATCAGATTTATATTAACTTTTGAAACTAGTATGGTCCAGGCAATTTTATAATGCCTCAATATGGCAAACCCCGGAACTACTAATTATTATTATTATTATTTTTTTTTTTACCTCTAACTATAATTTCTGGACATGTTGAGAAGTATTTTGCTTTTATTAATACTAGTATTAATAAAAGCCTGTTTTAAAGGCTGTCTGCCTGACTCTGGAATTTACTTAACTAATAAAATGAAAATCAATTCAGAAACTCTTTCTTGGATAAATACATCAATGACAACATGTACATTTTGATTTAAGATAGCTAATGATGCAATGAAAACATAATAAAGCTAAAATAAATATAATCTGTCTCATACAACATCTAATACAAACAATTCATTTACAACAACCATTCACGGCAAAAACTCATTAGTTGACAGCCAGAACGTCATTTATCTTTCTTGTCTATTTAAGTGTTTTTACCATGTGTAGCTGCTGCTGACTGCCAGCTGGCTAATTATCTGAAATATCTGGATCTACTCTGACTACAAAAGAGGGAGAAAGAGTCGAGTTCAAGTTACATTTTGTGCAGATGCTCCTTTTATGTAGAGATCATACAGTATTAGACCAATTTTTTCATCAAGCACAGACCCTTTTCTAAAAAAAATAAAATCTAATTAGTCCAAAATGTTTCTCTAGCAACACAAGCCGATAAAAGCTACAAGTGAATCGCATTTAGCACTTATTATTCTTAAAATCAAAATAGGTCTGCAAAAAATCTCATGTGAGTAGCAAAGAAGCCCTTTTATAATTTAGCTTAATTTTTCCTCTAAAGTGTCATGAAAAGATGGATACTTTAAAAAGCTAAGAGGAGAAATCCTCAGCTAACAGCATTTAAAAAAAAAAAAATTCCAACAAGCTACACACACACACACACACACACGCACACACACACCATCACTGACGCAGAAACAGCACTTATTTACACCTAATAAAAGAAAAAAATAATTATCTGCTAAATTTGTGCTTCTGAACTCAAAATTATATTCGCAAAATGTAAACATGCCAGAGTACACTTGGACTTTAGCTGTGGAAATAGTTTGAGTGGGCAGGATGAGTGCTGCTCAGCATGGGCATGTTGAAAATATCAGCAATATACCAGAAGCCTAAATTATCATATTTACAAAAGAAGTGGATGTAAGTTATAAGCAAATAAGATGTAAAACACCACTCACAAAAAAAAGGAAATATGTTGTTTTTACAGCCGGGAGCCCAGTGGTGTGCTAGAGTGTGATGCTGAGAGTTATTTTCTGCCTTTCATTGTTCACTATCCCAAACATGAAGAGGTGCTTTCATATGATCTGTTTTATTCTGTCATATTAAATAAAATCCTCGCCAGCACAGTGGAGAAGCCGTTACTAGCACTGTACTTGAGACAGCCGACAAAAACCAATTGAAATGTAAAAACGACAAAATGAAAGCACGTTTTGCTAACCATTATAATTGGAAAAACGGTGATGTGGGGTGTCTGTGTTGTCGTTTTGTACATATTTGGCTCAAGCTGCGTTTCATTTCTGTTTGGGAGCTTGGAAGTTCAGAGTTCAGATGGGGACAAGGGGAGGAAATCAACTTAAAATGTCACAAAAGTTTAACTTGGAGAGTTGGTGGTTTCTCGGGAGCTTGAGTTGAAAATCCAACAGTAACATCTAAACAGTATAACCTCTATTAGAGACCAACGTTTGACTGCATGGATTCATAGTTACAGCAAGAAGGTTCTCCAGTCACTGCACAGGTTCTCTTCATCTATTCCTGTTTCCTGCTACAGTCTGGTGAAATATTCAGGTTGGACCTCCGTCTTAGTGACCACTGGAGATCTCAACTCTGTAAAGATAGCCAGCTATATAAAATTAATAAATGGATATTATTTCACTAAATCAACTGGCAAATCCTGCTGCTTTTCTAACTAGAAGACGGAATGTTTCAATTGCTTAACATTCTAAGATTAGAATACAAATTTCCACAATAGATGAGCTGCAGCTTTATGAAAATGGTTTGACCCAATGACAAAATTATTTTGAAAAAAAAAAATAAAAATCTCAACTGATCTACAGCAAAAGGATCTACTGTACGAATTATTTCATGGTAGTGTTGTTGCACTCAAGGCCTTCATCTATAGCCATCATTTTTGGGTCCTGCCAAGAACTTTAATTTATTTATATCTGACTTTTTCTACTTTCTTTTGCCTTTGTCTCCTAAATAAAACACCGTGACTTTGCGAGGTCATGCAATTGGAGGTTGCTGGAAGGTTTTTCACACGCCATCAGAAAATCTGCAGGTTTTCAAGTAGTGGCACCTTGACTACGGAGTTCATTTTTATGTGGCTTTGGCGGCATTAAAGGCTTTGTAAAGCAGATGAAGACTTTTTATTTAGACAACCTTTTAAGCTGAGAGGATGTTTTCTGACATTATTTGTTGTCTTTATTACGGTCACTCATCTTTTTATCACTCTTGTTCCACTTAACCGTGAGACGAGAGGCTAGGTAAATTCTAGGCATTTGCTCTTTGTGCAACCATGTCAGAGGCTGCGTCACAACCTGTGCACTGCTAGTTTGGTTCCTTTTTCTTTTTCAAATATGTTTACAGTGAGAATAAAAACACAGCCGGGTGATGAAATACAGATTTCCAGAAGAAAATTTCACAAAACTAAATAAATAATCTGAATTAATAGCAACTTCTGACAATTGTTTCACTAGTTCTGTAGCATTTGAAATGTAGTTTGAAACTGTCTGAAGTTCAAACAAGTGGAGATGATGTAATGACAAGTCTATGTATATTCCTGTGTGACCTTTTTTTTCTATCTGAGGAAGGAATTTGATTCCAACCAAGCGAATAGAGACAAAAAAAAAGAAAAACATCATTGAACATAATCTAAAGAACTCTGATTAATTCCCGTTAGACTGATCTGATCTCATCAAGACGGATGCGTTGGCAGGTGGAAGCTTTAAAAAGAGGCTTGATTTTATCTCAATTTACAGTAAAATAGCCAAACAAAACAACATCACATGTTTTTTTTTAAGTTACATCTAAATTCGAAGTGTTTGATTTTACACAAAAGTCTGTGTTCCTTTGTTCTCAACCATTGTACAGTTACAATAGAAGTATAAAAATCAAAAGGCTACAGTGCAAAACTTTACAAAAAAGAGAAGGTTTTTGAAAACATACACAAAAAAAATAAGACTAGAGGAATTATGGTAAACAACTAGTACTGAGAGCAAAAAAAAAAGATTAAAAATTCAAAACAGATGTACTTTCTCAGCCATACTGAGCAATATTCGGTTCTGCAAACGAGCATCTTCAATAAAATATAATATTGACATACAAGAAATGCAGAAGTTTTACTTTAAGGCTGTATTTTCTACAGTTGCTTAATAATTTACAACTAAATATATTGAAAAATGAATATTATACATGCAGTATGAGTATAAAACAAAGTTAGCTAAAAGCAGAATATGTTAAATAAGCTACTATATAATTGATTTTCATGAACTAGCTACACCTTTAAAAACCTGAAGTCCCAGAGCAGACTGTGAATCCCCCGGTTTAACCTCTGAATTTCTTCTTCCGCCATGAACTCAGAAATCTCCTGAAGGGCAGCCCTGTTGTGCTTGTTATTTGCTCATGGTATACACATCTGACAGACTGTGTGCGATGACATCTGGGGATCTGATGGAGTCTCGGTCTCTGTGTGAACAGCCTGAGCGCGCGCTCAATCTGACAGACCGAAGTCAAGGTCAGTCAGAAGACGCACGCAGAACACACCCCACTGCCATCGATGTTGGAGGGAGCTTATACACACACACACGCACACAGCTCATTAACTCTGATGGATTACAGCTCATTTCGGGCCTAATAACAGACATACTTTTACACACGACGCATGGATGCACAAATCAGACTATGGGAGCACGTAGAAACACAGATGGACACGAACCTGCCACCTCAGTGTCACCTTCAGCTAATCCTAGCGAAACAGAGAGCAATCCATCCACTGGCCCCACAGATTTACCCATAAGCCCCGAAAATGAACTCATTCAGAGAACAAGACTCCTTCCTCCGTGCTCCTGCACACAATCTGGCCACACGCGTCCAGACAGACAGACAGACACGTTCTGTATATGTAGGAAAAACGTCAGATACGACACCGGTGTAGATCTAAAAAGGCACCTTGAGAAACTATCAAGGAAGGAAGTTTGGGAGAAATGAAAAGATGCGCGTGTGTGTGCGTATGAATATTTTTCAGTCTGTTAGAGTGTGTGAAGACGCAGATTTAATTGGATGGGAATGTCACGTAGGACAGGGGACATGAGTGCTGTCGGTGGTGTAGGTCGTACACCAATTACTGCTCCTTCACTCTTCAAAACTAGATGGGAGATGGAAGGCTGAGACCTCACTTCATTACCAAAGCAAGCTTCTGTGTTGATAGCAGCCAAGTAGGGCATCGCTGTGGGGCCATGAGGGGAGCCTGCATGTTTGTGTGTGTGTGTGTGTGTATATGAAGTGATGAGAGGAGGAGTGTGTTCTTTTCTTTTCATTACGACATCTAGAAACTGAGAACTGCTGCATCACCCACAGCTGGCTGGAATGATCAGGAAATAAAACGATGACACGGAGTAGGGGGAGGTGGGAGGTAGATGCACACATTTTCTGTTTTCTGCTGCAGCTACAACTTTCAGCACATTGTACTGGGGTTTTATGTAACAGGCCAACACAAATTAGTGTAATATTATTAAGGGGAAAAAGACGGCACATGGGTTTCACAGGTTTTTTTGTTTTTGTTTTTTACAGTAACAGTGTGTTGAACAAAAATGTGTCTCAATCAGCTTTTCACATTTAGAAATGGAAAAGAAATCCCCATTATTTTCTTGCATTAAACCAGAACTCTACTTCAGTCAGAGTGCATGGAGATCATCTGAACAGCTACAAGTTTTCAATTAATTTACTGTAGATCTGGACCAAGGCAGAAGCATTCCAATACATGAATGTTCATGGATTTATGCCATTTCATTTTTAAACTCCTCTGATCAGAGTATCTCCTTCCACACGATTGCTGCGTTGCCGACATGTCTTGTGGCAAACTGCAAAATGGGGCAATTTCTAGCCTTCATTTAACATCTTTCTTCTTGCCATTCCTTTATTCAGGATGGTGTAGTGCAAGACTAACAGTCATCCTGTCAACCGACTCTCCCTCATGTAGGCAACTTTTACAACAACATGCTTTGTACACATTTGTTAAAACTGTCACTAAGTCATGACAGTATAACATGAGACAGATAACTTCTCGCTCCTGGTCACAGACAACCAATCGGAATCAGGTGGAAAATTTTAGCACCATCAATCATGCTTGTGTATGAGCTGCCTAATGTGGTAATGGCATAGAACCAACTTAATGTTTCAGAAAAACTATTTATCCACTGTCATGGGAATGCTAACTAGCCTTAGCTCATGGGAATGCTAACTAGCCTTAGCATTTATGGGAGGCTCCATTGTGGGGAACTAGCATAGTGTAGCAGAGAGCTAGGCGGAGGGTGTGAGCAGTATGTACATGAGGATGATTGAAAGCCTGCCTCTGATTGGTCGTTTCGGGCCGGGCTGTGTATTTCTGCAGGGGAGCTCAATTTTTCCCCCCAGATTATTTCATACTATACTGTCACGACAAAGTGACGGTTTTAACAAAGATGTAAAAAAACTATGTTTATGAACGTCACTTGGTGCAGCTTTAACCGGTGAATCTCTGCAGCTCCTCCAGAGTCATCATATGCATCTCTAATTAATTCTCCCCCTAACCCAGGATGCCACCTTAAATGAATCCTATCTTGGGAGGTTTGGTGTAGAGTACACACTGGTGCAAAACAATTATGTGACTTTATGCAATAGAAATCAAAATTATGCACTGCTTTCTGTTGCTCTTTCACATAAACTCTAAACAAATCGGATTTGCAGTATGTGGTTGTGACCTACCAATAGCTTTTGCAAAAGCAGTGTGTACATTGTGTGCACAGTTAAAGCTAAAAAATAAAGCTTATCAGCACTTTTCCTTCCTTCCTTCCTTCATAAGAGCTCTCACCTTGGCTGAACACACACACACAAACACACACACACGCATGCACAACCTCCTGGGACCAATCTATATATAACAAACTAACCCCCGTATCTCCAGAGCTGATCCGTCCCTGGGTGCTGAGGAGGGTGCAGTGTCTGGATATCGGAAAGTGTTGCCAGGGCTCTGCAGCGCACCGACTGCCAAGCATCTCCGCAGCATCTGTCACATCTTAACCATTGATAATTAGCCAGCAGCATTGTGCTGCAACATGACTATGTAGAAGAGGGGAGTAGGGTGGTTTTCAGAAAAGTATATCCAGTGAGGAAATACTCAACGTGAGTGTTTTTTGTTTTTTTTTAGAGTAAGAGATGGAAGGTGAAAGAGAAAGGGAGGGGAGAAAAATGGCTTGGTAAAGGCTGAAAATTGTGTGAAGTGCCAGCCCATCACTTATCAGCGTGGCGAGAGCACACGCGGCTCGCTCTACTCATTACCCGCAGTGTCTTTCTGCCTTTTCCTTAATACCATCCTCAAACACACCTGCCTCCACTCCCCGGTGTATTTCTCCTACTGTCCCATGAACACACACACGCATGCACACGCTCTGTTTCCAACATCTACCTTGCCTTCCCCCTCTCCTAGACCCTGGCGCCCCATTAGAAGACGACGAAGAGAAGACACCGTCTTCACACGAGCAAGTCAGACCGATGCAGCGTTAAAACCACGCGGGCCCTAAATACACCCATCATCTTCCTGTCCACCTAATCAGCACAGAGAAAAGATGGAGGGAGCGACGGTGCAGGAGGAGCAGGCGAGGTTGGAGACTGTGGTTAAAAGAGACAAGCAGGGGGGAGGACGGAGCAAGATGGCAGGACATGCATGGCGAAGAGATGTGATAATCCGTCTGATTTGAGCCCACTTGTTTTCTCTGGAGCCTCATTATTACTGAAAGATCTGGGAACTCCTCTGTGGAGATGGGAAACGACAGAGCCTAATAAGGAGGGAAACTTTCTGTCAACATACACATTCATGAGGCTGTATGCATATATACAGACAACAAATACAGCTCCTTGCAGGAGTATAAATAACCTCTGAGCTTTTTCTCACTCTCTGTCACACTGCAGCCACAAAAACCCCAGGATGTTTGAATGGGATTTTAGGAAATGGATTGGCACAAAGTAGAGCATAATTGTGAAGAAGATGGACAGAGACACTGTTTTCTAACATGCATTTTCAGCATATATTGAGAATATATTATATTTTCAACTGGATTTAGTTCTGGATTCCTGCTAACACATGAATATGTCTTGATATAGACCATCACATTGTAGCTCAGGCTGTATGTTCAATATAATTGTCCTGGTGAAACTCTGGTTGCTCATCTTTTGCAAGATTGCCTTCCATATTTTGTCATGTAGATGGTGTGTCCAGGATGATGTCCAGTATTAGTTTTTCTCCACATATAGTGGTTTGAAAGCCAAAAAATCTTAATGGCCTTCTCTGACCAGAGCTCCTCCATCCACGTGTTTGTCAGTACCTCCAGTTCCACACATTTTACTCACTGATGCATAATAGTGAGTTTTGCAGCAAGTTTAAATAAATAAAATAAATAAATAAATGGTCCAAAACATTGGATTTAGGTGATGGCTAACTCCCACCGCGGGTGACAGTATTTCCTCCTAATACACTGCTGCCTCAGCCTCATAAGTTGAGACAAGTTATAGTCCATGATTGATATGTTAAGTAACAAAAAGCCACATTTACCGTAATACATAAGTAGTACTGCAAAAATCTGTTTTTGATTGGGGAAAATTGCAAAAACACTCGTGAAATCCTGGAGGAACTGGTTTGTGATGTCCCGTTCATGACTGGTGGAAAACTGCAAACGGGATTTCTTTCAACGGAGGCCTTCATCTTGCCAAGCCTTTCCCACCTGAGCTGTGGATCTCAGCACCTCCTCCAGAGTTACAGCGGGTCTCTTCTCCAGTTAGTGCTCCCTTTGCACTAGATTCAGACAAACTTGCCCTGCTTTACATTTTTCTGCACCTTAACATCCCGCACTTTTCAGATTTATTTTTTTTAGTGAAGAAAAAAAGAAAGCCCTCAATTATATCCATTTAATATTACCATTTACTACTTGTTTGTTGGTCCTTAAGATAAAATACATTAAAATTTGTGTGTGACATAAAGACAGGAAATGTTCAAGTTGTGTGAATACTTCTGAAAGGAACTGTATATAGCGAACACAGTTAAGGAGAGCTGAAGTTCCCTCTTACCCTCCTTTGCAGATAATCCACACAACAACTACAATAATTAGTTATAACAAGCGTTATTACAACTGTAAAACATCCCTAATCTAGCCATGTCTGACTCAGTCTTGTGGTTTGTTGTATGGGATTCCATAAAAGGATAGTTATTGTGCACTTAAAAGAAAGTGTGGCTGAGGAAGGGGTGGAGGGTGAAGTGATGTCGCGATAGCTCAGTGGAGGGCTGTGCTGTGAAGTTTGTTAATCCCGGGGAGAAGAGATTAGCTCCACAGGGGGGGAAACTGCCTCAGCGAGGGGGCTTTGGGAGTGATGATTGTGCCCAACCACAATGCCATGGTGTGTGGCTCCCTCCGCCCAACCCTTTCTCTTTCCAACACAACTTCCCACGGGTGCTGTGTAGCAGAGAGTGGGGGAAAACAAATACGAGCGGCAACACACTAACTTCCAAAGGAAATGCTCAGCAGCTCTTCTCACTTTATTATTCCTGCACTGAGGCTGGGAGAAAAGAGAAAAAGCATCTTCACATGAACTCATTGGTTCCAGCGTGACTGATGATCCAGGGCTCATAGGCCCACCTGCAGCTGCTCCATCTACACTTCCCTCTCATCTTCCCAGGCTCGGCTCGATATTGCTAAACTCTTCCAGGCTTGCTCCGCGTCTCTTTCTCCCTCTCCCGCACTCCTCCTCGACGGTTTCACTGCAGGGTCTCTGACACCTGGGGCTACTGAGCCGCAGGACGCTCTGTTGGCATCATCCCCCTGCAGCTTATTTGCCCAAAATCGCCAAAAGAGAGTGCTGTTGGGCAGGAAGCTGCAACCGACAACTGATCCCACCTTCCTCTGTGTGGGAGCGACGTTTGAGTGTGTTCAAATTAAATCTCTGCCCATCTTTCTGTTTAGAGAGATAGCTCTGGAGTGATGGCACCATGTGCAACTGGAGTGAATTTCAATGGGCCAGACAGGAAGGAGTCTGTATGTAACAGCTTCCTTTCGCTTTTACAAGCTGCACTTCTAAACCAACTCAATCCTCTACCCAGGTTTCCACCATTTTACGCAGACGTGCTCAGGACATCTCTAATGATGAATCTTACATTAATTAATAGTTTTAGGAAGGTATAAGTTTCCCATGAAATGACACTCTTGAGTAAAAATGCATCTGTTCAACTATCTAATCATTTACCCAGAAACTTAAAGTAAACAGGATCTAAAGTATGCCTGCAGATGGTGAAATATTTTTTTTACTATTTTTTTATTTTTTACCAGCAATGTGGAAATCTGTATATCCATAGCATCTATTTACTTCTCTGATTTCGACATGTTCTTGTTAAATTTTGTAGTTTTTAAATGGTTTTTGTGCTGAATGTGTTGTCATCCCGCTCCTTATAGACAATTATAACAAACAGATATCTGGCTAAATAGTCAGGCTTAAGTTTAAAAAAAGTTACTTTTTTATCCCAAAACTGTTTTTGGTTTTGCAACCAGAAATACTTGCAGACAAATTTGTCTGTCAAATATGGAACCTTTGTTTAATTTAAAATGACATTTTAATTCACTTTTTCCTCACTTTGTTCTTCTACTATTCTCTGATTTGCATTATTTGCTGTTATTTCAACTATTAACTTGTCATTTCTCAGTTATTTTTCTCTCCAGAGAAGCTGCACCTGATCTGACGTTCTGTTTAGCTGTTTGGCTTCCTGGAGGACATCGGCTGAGATGACACTGCCATCATTGTCCCTCTGCTTCTATTAACTTATTACTTTCATAAACATAGAAGATAATCCTACATCAGTTAATCTGTTTATTTTTATGCATCCTGCTCCGTCTCCTCAAACCCCCAGTCGATTGTGATCATCTGTGGTCGTACTGAATCAGGTCCTGGTTCTGCTGGAGGTTTCTTCACGTTAAATGGAAGTTTTTCCTCTCCACTGTCGCTACGTACATGCTCAGAATGAGGGATTGCAGTAAACAACTCAATGCAAGCGCTTTTCTACCATCGCTACACGCTCCTCCAGGAAGACTGGATGCCGCTAGTCAATGACTTGTTGCAATCTGCTGGGTTTACTTAGATAGAAACTTTTTAAACTGCGTTGAATAATTGAGCATACTCTGCTGTTTGATAACTAGGATCAACTGGAATGTATGTTTGATTTAGAACGACATGTTTTTTTGTAAAGTGCCTCGAGGTGACATTTATTGCGAATTGGCGCTATATAAATAAATTGAATTTTAGCACCCTACCCCTGCCTCTTGTTAATGTAACGCAGTGCCTTTTCTACCTCCGCTGTTCTATAGAGGGGCGTCATTTCTATGGGTGACTCGCATCGCAGTGTGCGCACCGCCTGCCGACATCAAGCCGCTGAATAACTTGAAAGTTCAAGAAGCAAAGTAGGTATCAGGAACCCTCCTCCTGCTCTAATCATGCTCTCACAGCGTGTTCATTGTCATGCTTTTACTGGAAAATTTCCTCTGCAAGGTGGTTGAATATTTGCAATTCGCTTCCTGCAGCTAACTAAGCCACCCTCGCGCAACGGCCCATTACTCAGATAAAAAGTATAGCTCCTCTAAATGGGGAAAAAGAGATGGGAGATTTTAGTTAGGAGGAACACAAAAGCGCTGGTTTAGTCAAACTAAGACTGACCACTCTAGAAGAGCAGTTCACAAAGAACACAATCCTAACCTTCAGTACTAAATGACGACTTCATGAACAGCAACACGCAAAAGTAAAGCGTAGGGGTGTTTATGTAACAGCAACAGATATTAATGAAACTGAAAAAAAGAAAAAAAACAGCACATGAACAATGGAGCTTTCACAACAGATTTCACGGACACGAACGCAGTAGAAAAGGTCATTTTGGTTTGAAAAGCAACACAAAGCCTCCTCCTCCTCATTCAGCCTTGTTAACCAAACAGTACAACATCCCTAAGGAGAAAAGCTGGTTGCTCTACTCAGTATTATGTTGCTAACAGTCTTCATGCAATATTAACTTGCAATGGAGCTCAGAGGATGCAAAATAAAAAACCTATGCATAGTAGGCAATAAATAAAACAAATCCAGCTGTGATTGACATATCATTAGACACCTATGAATTATTCAATAACTGCAATCATACTGGTTTGCCAAAGGATCAACATGCTGAGGAGTGTGCAGGCCCAGGGTACCTGATTGCAAGTTAAAAGCCTCCCCAAACTAGCCTGAACGCTTCTCTGAAAATCTGTCAGTCATTAGCACGGAGAGCTAGTGACGGGAATGAGCCGGCTTCGGTCCTGTGTTGATTTGGGCCTCCCGCTGTTCCCGAAGAAAGCCGGGATCCTGGCGGCTTTTGAGATGGCTCTGATTGAAGACATAATTGTGATTGTGGGTGAATTTCACGGTTAGGAGCGTGAAACCCTCGGTGAGATGGATGGAGAGATGGAGAGCGAGGAGGAGCAGCGCGGACTACAAATGAGGTGTCAAGGTGCTCTGAGCCAGAGCTGGGCGGTGAGAGACCTTGGGTGGATCAGACACACACACATACACACACACGCATGCACACCCCCTCAAACAAACATATAGTATTAAAATGGGATTTATCTCCTCGTTTTCATGTCCGAGTGGCGTCTAAAGGAGCTGGAATCCATTTCGAATTATTAGAAAAATACTTTTTAAAAAATCCTGTTTGATGTTTAGAAGCTTTTAAGGCACGCGCATGAGAGCTGGCTCATCCTGCTGTTACAGATCCCGAAAATGTTTCATCAACTTGACTGGAGTCCACCTGGAATTCAACCATCCATACATCTGGGCCCATTTGGTCTTCTTCAACCGAGCAGATGGGCGCACTTTAAGTGTCTAGAAGCGCGGCGGTTACCGTCGCTCTCAAAGTGGCACATGTTTAAAATCAGGGTGATGGAAGAATAAGTCTTTAGGAAAGTTTTTCAGTTGTCAGTGGCAGAAAGTTTCATCAGCATAGAGGGACAAAAACGGAGAAAAAGTCAGGGGAAAACATGAATATGAAACCTTTTCCAGATTGCTCACGAGGAAGCGGCGGCGAGAGAATTCAATCTCAGTAAAACTCTGAAATTTCCTGTTTGATGTTGAGAAAGAGTCTTGATCTAAAGTAAAAAATAAAAATAAAAATACACAACTAATTTATTTAGTGACAACAAAATATCCTATCATTTTGCCACATTCAACTTTCCCGATAACTTCAGCAATGTGGAAGACACTATAAAGTGAATATCATTGTAGGATTTATCAACTGTGTCTTTCACAATGACATTCAAAATGAAGGAAGCGTTCTTATTGGCTGCTGCAGCTCCCTGTCCAGTCTGAGTGTCTTCTAGCTGTGTATGTTAGCACAAAGCTGAAACATTAACTTTTATTTTTTAGGATTTTGGAAGGAAAGTGTTAAATTAATGAAGTGGAGAAAACACTTTGCTGTAAATTTAGCTTGCACTAAATTAACTGTAACCCCCAGATAATATGCTAGGAGCTGATTTATCAAACATTAACTATAATCTCGTGTTTAATACTTGCAAGGCTTCACAAATAAAACAACATATATATTATATTCTATTAAAGCTCTTTAGCTTTGTTTTTATTGCAATTTACTGATATTTATTTAATATGGAATATTTCAGAAGGGGAAAACATGCATTTTTAAACAACAACAAAAAAGAGTCACAAGGGATTCATGATGTCCTACTCCTATTTTGTTCTTGAAGTGCTATAAATGCAGTGTTTCAAAATGTATTTCTTTTTGATTAAGTCATAGTAAAAAAAAATAAATGAAATCATAACTTAGGAGTGAAGGGTATCAATATTAATGTTTATAAAATTCAAAACCTTGTTCTGCGGATTATTGTGTGCAGGCTGCAATGACCGAAACGAACTGAGAGCCCTTCAAGAAGACTCCCACACAAACAAAGGGAGGAAAATGAAAGAAAGACAAAGTTTCCATCCACGCCAAGTTTCATCGACTCTGGGGAACAATAAACACCAGAAAATATGGAGAACCCGTGTGCACAGAAATGCAAATGCACAATCATTGAGAGAGTGGAGCAAATCAGCTCTTGCTGTTGAATCATTTTCTGCTCTTTCTCGGCCTTCAGATCCTCACCAGTCATCTGCTTATCAAACAAGGCAGCTGTTCACACGCACTGATTAAAATTTTCTGTTATTAGCTCGAAATATTACAACTCCTCTTCAGATGTGTGTGGTTCGTCCGCCTTGCACAAAAGGCGACAAGCACAAACAAGGCTAGAGAAGCTGCTCACTTATCTCCACCAGGCAGGAATTACCCCCGTTAAGGACTCGCTGCCTTCTCTGCTGAAGTCTCTGCTATCTTTTGAGTTCTGGCCTCGCCGCATTTAGCTACAGGAAAGCCAAGTGTGTCTCACAGCAGAGGCACACCTGCCAAATCTGGCAGTTAGCTCCAAAATTAAGGATCAGCTTTTAATGGGACTCATTTATCAAAGCAAATCTGGATAAATGCTTTCAGAATCGAGCAGAAATTGACCCGAATATTCTTCAGCTGTTGAGTTTTTTTTCTCTTTTTCTCTCGCTCTCTCTCTGCTGTGAAACATGCATGGCGACTCAAATGCAAACTTCCTCCAGAAAATGGAACATCGCAAGATTTAAGGTAAGGTTTCGTGTGTGCAGGGGCCGCTGCGTAGGACGTCAAGGTTTCAAAATAAAGTGTGATTTAGTTCACAGCTGTTCGGTGGGAACATAAGCAGTTCAGGTCACCATGATGGCTCCGGGCCAAAAAAAACAAACATCTCTGTTTTTATAGTTCAACAGCAAATACACATAAGATGAGTAATCATTTCTGCCCTCAGCTTCAAATGAGATAAAAAACTATTTTCAGGATTAAACTCCTGGTTATGAGTCTAATGAAATTGCTGCTGGGATTGTATATGATTTATAGCACCTGCCGTTCAAGCTAATTTCATAGACCTGCAGCCTGTTGTTCACAAATCCTCCCCTAATCTCTAAAATTACTCCTTTCCTCCTCAGTAAAATAAACATGCTCGCTGTATTAAGCTGCAAAGCTCGGGTCCCTCACCGATTCCTTGTTTATGCATTTTATCTGGGAAATAAATGGAAGTCGAGACGCGTTCGCTCCATCACTCCAACATGCATCATCACATTATGCGATGGAAATGTCACTAAAGAATACTGTGGGGTGACAGGGACGTGCGTGACAGATGACAAACAGAAAATGTGGAGAGGATCGACTGCGATGAGAGGAGCCCGACGTGAAAATGGAGGCGAAATTTCTGCTGAAATCAGCAGGGAAGGATTTAATTACTGATGGGCAAAATTAAAAGCGAGTGATGTTTCGTTTGGTTTCACCATTCACTCTCTGTACCAGCAGCTTGCCTGTGAGGTCTTGCCTCAGGTCAGGTTAAGGGCTTCCTGTTGGTAACATTCAGAGTTAATCATCCGGTAGTTGGAGCAATTTAATTTCTGCAAAGCAGGACAAAAATAACTAATTACAAAGAGTTGTAACCTGATTCTTTCATTACTTTTAGTCTGGATAAAGACACGTCATGCTTAAAGGGATAGCTGGAATATTTAAAGTATATTCTCAAGCTTTTGAGACAAGGTTATCAGCAGTCAGTGAAGATAACTGAGTTGGTGTTTTTATTTGGTATAAATCCAGCTTAATGACGGTGGCAGTCAGTTTTGGTCTTGGCCTCTATCAACAGTTTTTAGCTCCGACCTCTGCTACTCTGGAGTTGAAAACACAAAGTCAGCTATCCACTGCAGGTATACATCAACCATTTGTGATCCTCATTTTAAAATATTCTGAACCTCTTCTTTAGGTTTACATGCTTTTACGCTCAAAGGAAGAACAAAAACTCGCTGAGAAATCTGTTTTCTGAACAGTCCTCTTGGAAACCTGAATGTAGACAAATAATATCTTTAAATGCAAACTCAAGGTTTATATAGTTTTTAGGCAACAGGTTTATAGGAATGTTTTACTTTAGAAAATTATTATATGTTTTGTTTGCACTTTAGCTGACTTTATATCGAATGTAAATTTCCATTTACCATAATTTGTTTAATTATAATGACGAATAAACTTGAAATCACTCACCGTATTTACTTTGTGACTTTACTTTTGGCTTTTGAATCTGGATTTTTGGATTTGCGTTTCTGTTTATTGTAATTCTTTTTCACCATGGCAGCATGATCACAGCTGTGCTTCTTCGGTCCTTAACACCAGCATTTCTGTATGGCGAGGATTTTTTCAGACATTTTTTCACAGTTTTTATTCTGTTTTGTTCTAATTGCCTCCAGCTTTTATGTTACATAAACACTTACTTCTACCCTTGTATGTGAAAAGTACTGTTAAAAACCAGGAATGATTGAACTGTAGTATTTAAGCTGCTTTGCCTAAAATGAAAAACATTTTGCTATACCAATCATAAACCTATGCACATTGCTCTGAGCACAGAAACGGCTTTAAAGTGAAAATGCAGCCTGATTTGAATCGCTCTCGGTTTCATCCGCAGGAAGCACGAATATTTACAACCTTTGTGACTCGCACTTCCCGGTGGATACGGCGAGATTTCCCCATCTTCATAAATGTACATGCAGCTCACATCGTCAATGTCTGCCAGCTGCTCAGTCAATATTTTATCAACGAAGTTGAGTGAAAACGTTCACAGCAGGTCAACGTATCTATTCAGCAGAAAAAATAGCAGCCAGTCGCAGACATTTAAACTGGCTATATGAACTATGAATAATAAATTTGGAACCATTACCATAACAGTTGGGAAAAAAATGCGTGCAGAGTGAATCAGCAGAAACATTAACATTACAAATATGGTATGTGCAATCCCAGCCTAAATGCATCTGGAAGCTTATTTACAGCTGCACAAGATACTTTTACCATATTTTAATCACATAATAGCTCGAAACTGTCTACCAAATGTACCTTATTAGAATTTTTTGTGATATACCAACACAAAGTGGAAAGAAGACATGTGGGTTCTTCTACAAGTTAAAAACTGAAAAGAGGGGTGTGCATTAGATTAACTTTGGAAATTAAATTAGACAGTCTCAGGCTTGAATATGCCTTGATCTAAACCAGGGTTCCTAAATTTGGAGTGTTGAACCCACTTGAGGTTGCTAATCAACATGTGTGGGATCTTGAGATGCGGTTTTAAGAGAGTAACGTACATAAAAACAACGGTATCGGTTAACGTGTGTGAGCTCCATTTATCTTACCATCAAGTTCTACCAGCTTCTCTGTCCCTGCTAACCTCACACCATGATGCTGTCATATCGTTTCACTGTGAAGAAAGTGTAACTGAGGTCCAAAGCTTCAATAGTTTTTGTTTTATAATTCGACTCTACTTTAAATATCTCTCCAACTTTAATCCTGCCTTGATGTGTCTCCATAGTGCTTCCTACGATGCTGTTTACTCAGAAATGTCCTGTAGCAAACTACTAAATGATTAATTAAACTCAAGCGGGTCCAAAAGTCTAATGTTAATCAGTGGGACTGTGTTTTATTTAAGGGTCTTAGAATAAAAGGGGCTAGAAACAAATGCATAGCACATTTTTTTCCCACTTCACAACTATGCATTGCTTTACAATCCCACTAAAATGTATTTGAATTTGTGACAAATGAGGGAAGGTTTAACAGGCGTCTATATTTCTGTGGTCTTTTTTCAGATTTACACATTTCGACTTAATTCCAAGCATCTTGTTGCCGTTTTACAAATAAACAAAATAAAGGCCTAGGTTGCTTAGAAACAGGCTTATTGACAGACTCCATCAATCTGTCCAAACATCTTGAGAGACTCTGCGGTGTTTATATGTTAAAGCTGTGATAAAGCTTGTTCCTTCATCAAAGATCAAAACCCAGGTTGCTGTGTGTGTCTGTGGATAATAGCCCCTCCTCCCCCTCAGCTTCTTACTGCCCACCAATGGGGCACTAATACCAAAACGAGGAAGCCTGTGGTAGTTCTTGGAGAGAGGCAAAGTAGGTTAAAGTTTTACAGCGCTCATAACTGAGTCCGGTTGCTGTGGGGCCTCAGCGAAGCTTCATGATTGCAGCAAAATGCACACCGGAGAACAGGCAGGGAAAACAGCAGCAAACACAGAATGATGCGCATGAAAAAAGAAAAAACAAAACAAAATGCTGATTTCTTTGGAGCGTTGAATGCCCCAGATGCATCAACAGCCCTCAAATTAAGCAGCTCCGAGACAAATGAATCAAATGCGTTTCCATTACAGGGCAAATATTCCATCCACCCCGAGTCATAACGACACCGTATAGCGGCATTATGGGGAAATATCAAATTAGGCTGTTTCATTTGGAGGACTGTTGTGCATTGCAAACAGCTTTGGAGATCAATTGAGCAGCTAGGTAATGAGCGGCAGCGGCCTGCTCTAATATACTCAGTAATGTTCTTTTGATTGCTTTGGTTAATCTTGCTCTGCCATGTGGTGGGGGAGGTAGCCCCTCCCCACCCCATGCCGAAACCCACTAGTCAGCCCAAGTTGGAGGGGAAAATACCTAGAGAGCAATGCTTAAAAAAAGAGAAGCAATATGAATCAAACTATTAAATGTGCATCACTCTTCTTCATGTTTTTTTTAACGCTGGTAGGAATTCATTAGACTCCCCAAGAACGCCGCAAACGTCAGGCTTTGTGCTGAATGACTTTCTATCAGATCGGCGAGAAATAAGAAGCCCCCGATGAATAGGACATGGTGTTCAACCTTCAGATGAAGACTTGGTGATGTGTTGATGCCGAAGTGGATAGAATCAGACACGCTTCACCACTCTGACTTCTGAAAGTAAATCTTCTCGCTCTCAGAAAGAAAAAAAAATAAAAAATGAAGCAAAAGCCATTCTGTCACACCACAACACTCACAGCTGTGGCCATTTAATTTGCTCCAGCTCGGCTTCATTCGCCTGCAACCTCTCGCTTGCCTAAAAAAAAAAAAAAAGCGCCAACAAACCTGTCCAACCACTTTTGCAATATGCTGCACCGCACTATTGCATGCTGCACCATCTGCCACACTTTGCTGTGCGGTGTGAATATTTATGCACTCATATCTATGTTGCTCAGGCATCCGCCTAGCCTAGCCTTTCCTGGCCTGCCCACGCCCGGACGCAGCAGCCGAATGGTGGCTCAGAGCGATTTGGTCCCAACGAGATGCAGAATGCGTCCGTCGTTTGGAGATGAGGTGGTTTTGAGTTTTTTCTTTTTACCTTTCTACGTGGTCCAGGTTGCCAGACACGCCCAGACCGCCGATGGCGTACAGCTTCCCATCGTACACCAGGCTGTTGTGTCTGCAGCGAGCCACGGTCATCCGGGACACCAGGTTCCAGTTGTCCAACAGGGACATGTAACACCACACGTCGGCCACCGTCACACCCGACTCTGTGCCACCTGAAATGTAGAAAGTAAATCTTATTAAAGAGGGCTGTGCTGGGGAACTGTAATATTCTCTGTTGGTAACATTAACACACTGTACACAATGGAGATTTAAAGCTTTTCATTAAATATTTGTTGAACAATGTTGATTAAATTAAATGCGGTATTTATTCAACTCCCACTTGCAAAAGATTCTCAGGTTTGGTGAACAAAACTGCCATAGTACATAAAGCTAAAGCTAAGAACCTTGGGAACATATTATATGTATTTTTACTTCTAAAGAATCTGTAATTTATGTTTCAGATTTCTGCCCAAGTACCACTTGAAAATTAGATTGGAAATGGGGTTTTTCTTTGGTTACATAAACAAAGAAAAGTCACTTGCAGTAAGACAAACTTTGCAGGTAAGACTAAGCACGTTATCAAACCTTAACCATTATGCACAACAAAGCTGCTTTAGCACGGTTTTCTCTGGCATGATAAAACACTCTTTTATGGCTCTTAGAGGGAGAAAATGAAGGTAATTTTGTTAAATATCAAGACCTGTCATGTCTAGTTTGTGCTGACTTGTTTTTGGAGAATGTAGTAATGCAGCGATTCCTGCTCCAAGCCGCTGCAGTGCTCAGTTGGTCAGCTTGTTGAAGGAAAGCTCTGAAATTTGTTCCTTGATGATAAAGTCGGTAATTTGGAAATATTTCCTGAAAACAGAAGGTTGTGCTGTGGAAACCGGAGGAGTGTCGCCCGTCACACTTATTAAGGTAACTGCATAGATGATAGTCTGCAAACCAAATGATCACTACAACAGCAAATAGCTTGAATATTTAAATATCAAATCTCAGACTTTCAGACTTGTGTTACTCTATAAAATAGCTAAAAGGTATGTTTTACTCAATCAGGTCATTCTTTTATATTTCTGTAAATGATTAAGTTCATGTATCGTAAATCATGTATCAAACATAAATCCTATTGATGCCATCATATTAATGTATTTTATGTAATATCAAAATTATTTTTTTTAATTCTTCCTACTCTAAAGCTCTCATCCCAACATGTTTCAGTGTAACCTACGTATCTTCAAACTTAACCCTCATCTTTGGTCAAGTTATTACAAGGAACAAAATGACCTACAGATGCATGCAAAATGAACTGCCAGACAAAGTTAACATTGTTGACTCTGGCAGGCTTCTAAGAAAAGAAGCTTTTGAATGTAGTCCCAGTTCTGTGAGTGCATGTGTGAGCCATGTGTGATCTAATAAATGCTGTCTAACACTTTAACCTTGACTGCGCTAAAGAAAGAGGAAGAAACACCCGAGGAGATGGAGAAAAGGACAGCTTGTGACGACGCTTCAAAGCTTTGAGACAAAGAAAATGCTGGTTGTTATTGTGCTTGTCTTGGAAGCTCCAGCATAAAGCAGCCTGATACGGTTTACTTTTCTGTGTTGAAAAAACGTCACACTTGTAGAAAAACCGAGACATATTTATTTGCTGTGTTTAATCAGGCGCACAAATCACAGCTGCTGGGTAATCACTCTTCTGAAGAAGTGCAAGTCAAACAATGTTAAGATATACAATTGCTGAAAAGGTGCAGAACGTATTTATTACAGTTGGGCTCAAGCTATAAGATGTCTCAATAGCTAAAGAGTTATTTGGTGGAATCAAATAGTGTCAATTTTAATGTTAATTTAGGAGCATTTTATATTTAAAAAACATCAGTGTGCATTTGTTGGATATTAGCTGAGTTACCTTTATCTTTTGGATCCAAGATAAACAATCTTTGTTATGAGTTTATGTTATTTTAGTATGACTGCAGCAGCTGCAGAAATGCAGTTTAGGTGGGAGAATGTTTTGACAGGACAGTTATTACTCGTCAAGACAACTAAAGTGGTTCCACTATTAGGATTGCTTTGGACTGTCTAGAGTGGCAAGAGAAAAGCCATATCTGACAAAAAGCCATACGAAATCTTGTTTAAAGTTAACTATAGGTCAGTAAACATGTCGAAGAAGTTGCTCTGGTTGGATGAAAATCAAAAATCCCTCTTTTTGGTTTGTGTGGAAATGCAGAGTGTGGCAGAAAACTACTGCTGTACGGCACCTTGAATGAGATGGTGGAGTACTATGAGATGGGGATAAAAGAAAGGATTGATGGAAAGATGGAACTAAATAAAGAGCAATCCAGGGAAAAAAATAGTTGGAAGCTCCAAAATACTTTAAACTGGGGTGGAAATTCACATTCAACAGGATAACAACTCTAAACATATTGCCAGAGTAACAATAGTTTGGCACCAAGCATGTCCATCTGTTTGAATGACTCAGTCAATCTTTTTTGGGGAAAAAGTAAAAGTGATTTTCAGTGATGTTATTGTTCTATATGTACATGTTTGCTTTTTTCTCTCTTTCTGCAGGTGAAGAAGCAGATTCCTGGTGCCTTCTTGTTTCACTCTTCCCCCCCATCTGTCTCTCTTTTTATTCCATTTGTCTGTTGAGATTGAAATTAACTTTATTTACAGTAATAAGGAAGCCAGTCTGAGAGAGCAGTTCACTTTGGCTCCAAGCCAANACACACACACACACACACACACACACACACACACACACACACACACACACACACACACACACACACACACACACACATATGCAATTTCTGTAAATAAGAAGTTTTGCTACCTGCAGACACTGTTGTGTGTGATTTCTCCATCTGCAGAAATATTTTTAAAACAGTCAAAGACTGTAAGGCATCTAATTTGGGATTAGAAGGTATCAGGTAAATTGGCTTGGAGCCAAAGTGAACTGCTCTCTCAGACTGGCTTCCTTATTACTGTAAATAAAGTTAATTTCAATCTCAATAAATTGATTGTGATTTGCCACTAGTTTACAATCGAGTGGCAAATCATTTGTGTTTTGGGAGATTCCATACAACATCACTTGGGAAAGTCACACTCTATTTACTTTCTAACATGAAAGAGACTGGGTTGAAAACCTGTGGATTGAACGACAAAGGCCATTTGTGTGAAGCAGGATAATCTGTGTGAGTCCAACAAAACTCAAAACAAATTGCAAAAAAAGTTTTCTTTCCCCTACATATAGATAAAGTGAGAGATTATGGCAAAAGCTGTAATGCTCCATTCGTGAAAGTAAAACTGTTAGGCTTCTTTTTTGGCACAAGTCAGATTGCTATACAGACAGGACATATTAAAGTAGTCATATAAATCTAATTAAAACACTAAACCTTTGGCTTGCAACATGACAAAAAGTACAACATCTATAGGCATGTATTCTTTTGAAAAGCATTATATCGCCTGGGAAACGGATACATTTTCTTTTCAGATGGCATACACAGCATGTGGTGCGCTGAACTCTGCCTTCATACAATCCGATATATATTTCCAAATCCCGTCTCTCCAAGAACTCAACTACAATTGTTTTCCATCTTAACAACAGTGACACTGATTAAAAATGGTTTGCTGCCGTTTCGTTCCAAATCAGCTCTTTCAGACGTACAGCCCGACTCCTGACACCAGCCACAAGTCAGTGACCCTGTGCAGCTTGTAGAGAAGGTTACACACCAGAGCCTGTTGATTGGCTAGCTTGTACAGGCCTGATTTCCCCACTGGCAACGTGACTCCCGGTGGACACATGCAGACCTGTTCCGGAGCCCAAACACAAATTTACATTTATATGAAAGGAGCTGGAGAGGAAAGGTACACGCAGGACAAATCCTGTTGCATTTCCAGAGTGCAGTGTGAAGGTCTGAGTAGCGTGCAAGACGCTCGCACAAATGGACTGTGGAGGGAGAAATTCAGTTTACCTCTGAAGGAGAGACTTAAAGGTGTCACATAGAGGGGAGTCACAGAGCGCACAGTGGGCTGCTGTGGAACCAAATAAACTGCAGAACACTGCAGAACACTGCAGCAGCTGCGAAGCCAGACAGGAAAAGTCGAGAAGAAGAAGAGGAAGAAAATCCTCACAGAGGGTAAACAGCAAAGAAGTCTGACAGAAAAATGACTTTTTTTTTTTTTCTTCTTCAAAAAACAGAAAGACATTAAAGGTGTCTGCAGTAGTGGGCTGAGAAAAGCTTTCAAAGCAACATATTGGTGAGTTTTGAGTCTGCCATCTTTAAAGACTCTTTGGATGGTTCTGAAAGGTCATAGCAAGTGAGCAGTGGCCTGTGAAGGCTCAGTTTGCTGAATCACACCAGGAGCTACCAAAAAGAAAAACAAACCATGATCAACTGTCAGATTTAACAAAAGAAACGTGAAATTGTCTCTTTGTTCCTCTTCACCTAAAATATGATGTGCTTTCACCAACAAATTATCACAGCTGTACCCATAACACAAAGGGATTAAAAAAAAAACACTCAAGAAGATCAAATAGAAAAGGAGTCAAGAAAATTATGTTTTAATCTTTTTCCTTAGATTTTACCAAGAAATAAACAGCACTTATACACTTGAGTGTACTCAGACATCCCTCTACTGAAAATGACACACATTTTCAATAGGTTCACTCTTTTGTGAAAAAAAAGAAAATGTGATGGAAAATCTATATGTTGTGGATTATTATTTGGACTTATTTCTGGACCAATGTAGTTGGTGGAATGACAGATCAGAGTGAAAAGCAAGCTAGATAATCCAAAAATACTTTTCAACATAAGAATTTGAAATTCTTAAGTTGTCATTTCTAAACTCTAGAATATGCAGTGCCATGAAAAATTATTCACTCCCTTACAGATTTCTTCAGATCATATTTTAATTTTAAAGAGAAATTGAAACTTGTATCTGTAAAAGCTAGGCTACGCAGAGTAACATGCACAATGAGCATGTTTATGTGAGGACTACAACTTTGCTTAGCTGCCGTTTAGTAATCCAACATTGTGTATATTTGTTCCAAAAGAATCTCAGTATCTTTGAAATTACTCAGATCTTTATCTTTACTTGAAGTCAAGTTAGGATAGGAAGAAATATTCTACATGTGGCCTTTTATTTTACAAGCTTTTAAAATAACTCTAGCTCCAACTTTTTCCCAACTGAGGTACTCTATAGTGCTGCAGCCTTCCAGTGAATGCCTGCCATGGGGAAAGCTTGAAAAAGCCCCATTTGAGTGGACAATTTAGCTTACCTGACAGGTAGATGTTGTCTCCCGCTGAGATGACACTGAAGAACTCGCGGTCGTAGAAGGGCAGGCTGGCCAGCGGGTACCACTTACTGTTCTGGGGGTTAAAGCATGTGACTGCTGTCAAGGAGCGCTGGTTCATCCCAATGGCCTGTCGCCCTCCCACCAGAACTATCACCTCCGCTACACCTACGGGACAAAGCAGGAGAGAGAGAGAGGAGAGAGCAGGTTTATTGGGAGAGGATTCCAGCAGTAAATGAGGGTAAGATTGAGTAAGTTGCAAAAGCAGAACGAAGCCACGGTGTTTTGTTGGGTGTTGTTGGATGCTGATGTAATTGAGGTGGAATCGACTAACACACACAAACGAGGCAGAGACAAAAAGGTTTGCTTGGGATTCAGTAGGCCTCCAGTCAATAAGCTCGTTGGAGAAAGCTAAATGCAAAACAGCAAAGTTTCCTCCTGGTCACTACGACTGGGTAAATGGGAAAGCATAACTCAATTAACAAGACTGATGGGCCTGCCATAGGCGTGGTCGCCGCCCAGCTCAACTCCTAAACATCCTAACGGCGCTAACAGCGAATCCACTCGTCCACACGCACATGGAGAAACAGAACGTTTTTTTTTTTTCTTTTTAAATTGCAATGGAGGATCACAAAATCAATAGGCAAATCAATTTAGGTACATTTGTATGTTGAGGTGGACTCGCTTAATTGGGAACGCACTCGAAACTCGTTCAATCCACCAGACCTTATAAACATGCACAAATACAGCCGGTGGATAAAGACACCAGTCTTCTAAAACCTGCGCTCACACTCATGTTGGCAGGCTGCCCTGTGTGTCCTCAGGTTCTCTCGGTTTGCAGCACCAGCAGGCTCCAGCAAGCAGGCAGAGCGACCAGACAAAAATAAGCTGTGTGTTTGTAAGCAGCAGGCGGGCGGGTGGGTAAAGGGAAGCAAGCCAGGGAGGGAGCGGATAAGGAGAGACTGATACAGGGCCCAAAAATGGAAAGACGTAAAAAAAAAAAAAAAAAAAAAAGAAATGAAGGGAAAAATAAATGTACGAGATGGAATGCTAATCTTCCAAAGGTCCAGGATAAGTCTAACCACGAGTTTTGGCTTTTTGGTCAATACTCTCTCCTGACCTACTGTACCCACAGGCAGGCAGAGGAGTTTTCCATAATCTATACGTCTTTAGGCTGAAATTCTTCTGTTTTTAAGCTTCCACTTTTTTTCAAAGTAAAGCAGACTTTTTTTTTTTTTTTTTTAAAGGGAAAAATATACATATAAAAAACTACATTGTGCTTGGTGAAACTGAGTAAACAGACCACTGCCTCAGAAATATCCTGGACAACCAGCTCAGACTTAGCGGACAGCTTAGAGCTGGATGACGCCTTTTCCTCCAGGGATTAAAAAAAGAATAAGAAAATGACGCCTGCATATGATGAAAACCAAAGTGACGGTTAAAGAAGAAGCTGTGACTCTGTCATGGTAAACATGAAGCATGAAGGTCTTGTACACAATAACAAAATGTAGAGGGTGTGGGGGTTTTTTCACAGATTGTCGCCCTGCCTGGTAGTGTATGAAAGTCCTGGTAACAGACTGAATCCTATTTCACTCCTTTTCCCTTCATTCTCACCCCTTAACTTAAATTTCCTAAAAAGGAAATAGTATTTTGATTTTTAAAATATGTGTTCAGACGAATAAAGGCAACAGCATTTAGGCTATAGTATGGTTTCATTTTAATATAATGCTGCCGTCACACATGTAACTATGCTTGAACAATGCCAAGTCAGATTTCTTCGGAACAACTATAGCCTGTATACTATATTGCATTTCTTTTGTAAATAAACTAGTAGTACATTAATAGTTTAAATACTTTATTTCAAATATATTAAAGCACTATAACTTTTAAGTAAGATAGTTTTAGCTAGTTTAGTGATGGCACTGAAGCTAAAGTCAAGCGTACAGCTAGTTGGCCGAATTTCTTATCCGTGAGGCTAATGAACGTCACATCTTAGCTGTGACTGTCAACTAATTCACTAGTATTAGCTAAAAATGAGTTGAATTTGAACATTTTTTTTGGTCTTTTAAGTTGTTAACCTTGCATAATTTCAAATTGTTTGCTAGAATGCACTGTCCCTGTTTCTTTATGATAGTAAACTGAAACTTTTGCCCAGGTAAAAGGGTAAATGATCTTCAATTGACCAGTTTTGTCAAAGCAAAAGCTATAATAGAGATGAACAATTTATTCAAACAAATATCGGCTTATTGGTTGTAAAGACGTTTAACTTTCTTAGAAATCAATTTGCGAACAAGAAATCCTATGATCTGACCATGACGACGTACATGCTTTTGTTTCGAATATTTATTAAAATCTAACCAAATAAATCAACAATATTTTTGGTTAAATTCTAACAATTAGTTCATTCTGTAACCCCAATATTTTACGTTCTGACAAATCTAAGTCCTTGGACCATTGATGTTCTGTTAATAAATAAGAGTTAATTTTTTATGGGACAGCATAAAAAATGAACTCT
The DNA here is from genome assembly GCA_903066825.1 of Alfaro cultratus. NCBI lineage: Eukaryota > Metazoa > Chordata > Actinopteri > Cyprinodontiformes > Poeciliidae > Alfaro > Alfaro cultratus. The sequence continues at coordinate 70,261 of CAEFZX010027121.1, forward strand.
TGGCAGCTGTGATTTGGCAAAAAAATAAATATCAGCGGGTAAACAGGCTCTTTGTCTTTGCTCTCAGGAGCTTTCACCCGCACACACAAACACACACATATCATCTCCCATCCTGACTGAGTTCTCATTGTTCTCCTCTGTGATTAGTTTGCTGCTAACATGTCTGCACTCCATTTCAGCTTTATTGGATTTTGAAAGTATGACTATTTTCTTCGCTTTTTTCTGACGGAGTTTTTCAAATCTCCTTTAATCTCAGTTTCTCTCATCCAGCTCGTTGTTTCAGTTCACTCATGTTGACTGTCGCAGCAGAGCTTCTGTTTGAACACAATGGCGATTCATTTTCTCTTGACTCATCCGTCAGTCAATGCTCTACTTTTTTAGCTGTTCTTTTAATGTATGTGCTTTTACCCTTTAAGCTGAAACAAAAACACTTTAGTCAGACAAAAAAAACAAAAAACAAAAAAAAAACTGGCATTTCCACACATTTCTTTTTCCGTTTAATCCTAAAATTTAACACAAGGCCATTCTTTGATGACAAACTGCAGAGCAGCCGTTTCTATTGTCTGCTCAGTCCCCACAGCAACTAATTAGGCCAACTTAAGCAATTTCGCATGACGCCTCAAAAACGCTGAACTAAACGTGCCTACGCACACGCAGGTGTTTGTGATCACCTCGTGCACACGTGCGTGAATGTTCTCTGCACTTTCCGCTCGACTGGACACGTCAGTGAGAGTCCACATCTGGGCGCCGCGGCAGCTGCGTGGCTCTGACCCTGAAGCCCCGGACACATTCAGAAGCTAACACAAACCAGCACCGGCCTGTCAGAACGCGGCCAAACACAAGAGGGGAGCTGCTGACGGGAAGCCACGGCATCCCGATCAGATGGCTTAGTGTACGTGCGTGTGTGTGCGTCTGCGCATGTATGTTTTTCTCAGACAACAAGATCCTCCCAGGGATGGCTGTCAGTCAGCCTAAGGTTTGATGGGAGTTAGGTACAGGGATGAAGGGATGGAGAATGGTACGATGGAGAGAAGTGTTTGGGGATGAAGGGATAACTGAGACTCGACAGCTCTCTTTTTTTCTCTCCCCCATTTCTTGATAGAATTTCTACCCATGGCAGTTTGGGGAGAGAAATTCTCCTTCTCCTCATTGTTATTGACCTTTTCTGATATCGTAGTAATATTTTTAGCCTGTCTTTGGTACTGAGGTTTTGAGCCCCACATTTACATTCGTAAATCCAGTTCCTAGAAAACCTTTAGAAGGAAAATATTGAACTATTTTTTTTGTCCTTCACACATTTACCCCCAAAATGTGCCAAAATATAGAAGTCAGTATCAGCTGGGTCTGGGTTTCATGGGTAAATGAAGCATTATGCATTTATTTACCACCAGATTATCTGTATTGTTCTGCTATTCAGTCTGAAAAAAGCAAAACCACAAAAGGACAAGAATATGTTGGTACATTTAAAAAATCCAGGTAACCAAGAAGGATGATAAACATCAATTTATAAAAAGCATAAACTCAGTAGTGAGTCACTCGTGTAACCACAGCAATTAGCAATCTGACTGAGCTCAATTAGCTTGGTCAGATTGGGTGGAGAGGATCTGAACAAGAATTTTTAAGTCTTGCCAAATTTCGGTTTAGATTTGGACTTTGACTGGGCCATTTTAACACTGGAATATTTAATGATCTCCTGCAAACTGTTACAGGTTTCACTGATGCCGTGTTGTTTACCTGTCTTATCATTTGCAGTGCTAAAAGCACAAACTACTTTCTGCTGCGACTGCAGATCATTTAGCCTCCGAGCTCCCAGGGCTTTGATAACAACAACGTGACAGTGGAGCAACTTCAGATCCAGCCCGTAAAAATCCCAACTTTAAATAATCATTGTCAGATTTCGCTCTCTTTTTTTATTTTCTTATTTACAATAGCTTTAGATATTACAAATTCTCAAATTTCTCCCTGGTTTAAGCTTGTTGTAATTGTCTAAATGCTTACAGTTACTTTTTATGGTTTAATTTTTTAACTCATGCTGCTTGTTGCTGTTGTTCAGTCAGAAATTCTCCCTCCTGCCCTTCAAAGTCCCCCAAAAATCAGCTGACAAAGTTCCAATGAAACAGCGTTTAGTGGTTTCATGCAGAAACAGGAATTACAACGGAAAACATGCGGACCTGAACATATCCAAACTACTTCATGTGTAGAAAAATGTGGCGTGAATGGCTGACTTCATGCATAACTTCACACCACGTTATACACAGGTCTTTTGGTTCTTGGCAATGCATTCAAGAATACAGCTGGATCTCTGTACGGTTCTTGAATGCATTTCATTTCTCATCTGTTGAAACTGACAAGCAATAAATACCTGGCATTAAGGTGTTCACACTGTGTTTTTTTTTATAGCCGTTGTGTTTTTTTAGAGCCATGTGTATGTTTCTGAGCCACCCCCTCATCCGCTGTGTGGATCGTCACTGCTGAAGTCGGCAGCGTGTTTTGCCCGCAGGAACATCGTGTGTTATGTTGGAGGCTCATGAGTCAAAGTATAAATGGTGAGGACACCAACCAGGTAGGAAATGTCACAGCTGCTTTGCATGCAGATAAAGCAGCAGGTCAAACTTTGCTCAGGAGGCGCGTTTGCAATTTAGTTTGAAAAGCATTTGTATTTGTTGCTGCTTTCTTCAACAAGCGACCTCGCCCGTGACCTGAGTGCTGTTAGAAAGTGTTGCTGGGTCTGATTCACAACCAGTTGATTATAGGGAAGCTGAAATAACAAAATAAAGAGAATTTAACATTAAACAAAGCATTTTAGAGGAAGCATAAAATTCATGCAAGTTTTAGATGTTTTCATGTCTGCACTCTTCAGTTAGTGTCATGTCATTAACCACTTTAAATTATGAGAAGGACAACCTCTTACTGACAAAGGAGGTGAATACAGATATATGCAACACTCTTCAATGATGTGATTTAAAAAGGTTTGGTGAAGGATGGGAATTATCTGATGACATCTTCTCTTGACTACAATCTACAATTACTAGCAAAGGCACTAAAGGCGAGCACATATGATGCTTTTTAACTGTCAGCTTTTTAACATTTTTAAATTTTATTGCTATACCTACTGTCTACACACACACACACACACACACACACACACACACACACACACACACACACACACACAGAATTTGAGCAGGGGCCGAAGGATGGCCCCTGCTCATCCTTCGGAGGTAAAATTGTAGCGCTAACCTGGGGCCTCTGCAGATAAAATGAATTCAAGATTAAGATGTGTTCAGGATAGTCTCCCGTTAGAGCTGCATCAAAAATTGAAGATGACGCCCACCCACAGGCTGGGACGTGAAGACACAAATATTCACGCATGCAAAAAGAAAAAAAAAAAAAAAGCCTGACAGCTTCCACATATTGCTTCCACATGATTGGGCCTAAAATAAATGAATCTATCTGTGACAGGGACATGCCGTCCAGGCTTTCTACCATACATGAACCAGCTCAGATCTCACTGTGGACAAAACACCCACACCTAGATGCATGGTCACTCCTGCAAAAAAGTGAGGCGGATGTAAAGATAAAGACAGGAAGGAAAGATTCAGTCACTTCCTCTTCCTTAATGCCACAATGGCATCCTCACCTTACTATCCACCTCATGCTGTGAGCCTTCCTTCCCTTTTCTTCGTCTCTGAGCCCCGCAGCAAACATCCCCCGTCTTGCACTTGTTCTAGCTCCCTTTTCTTCTCAGCCTCTCTTCTGTATTTCCCTTTTCATTTTTTTCTTCACCGCTTCCTATTCCTTTGACAAATAGTTTACCTTTTGTGCTTCTCCCTGACCTAACAACACCGAGTGGAAGTCTTGGATGTTCCCCTCTTCTCTTTATGTACCGGCAAGAAAACAGTAGTTATAGCAATTTACTGACGAGTGCAGACATGAAAACAAGTACAAAATATAAGCAAACATCATTGGACCTACTCAGACAACTTTAAAGTCAGTATTTGTCCGCCGTCGGTTTTGTGAAGTTTTTTGTTTTCTCATACTTTTTCCAGAACTATTGTTTCAGAAAAGGTCCTCTAGACATCTTGTTGATGTCTAGAGGTAATCGATGTTGGAATAAAAAAATATTTATATAAGAAAAGATTTTACTTGACAAAGTTGAATGAGTGGAGCTCTCCTTCATGTAAAGAAGAATAAATGAGGGAAACTGCAAATGCTTTGGGATGACTCAAGTTACTTTTAAAAGAGAAAAACCATAACATTTCCCTCAAAGGTAGGGCTGTGGTGTGAAAGCCCACAGAAGCGATTTACATGTCTGTCTTCACGGGGGCCTATTTAAGATAAACCTCTTCTGTCGTTTTAATAAAATATAAACTGAAGGTTGATCCCTTTTTACATTCGTCGTTACAGTGCTGAGTCTGCTGCAGAAAGGGAGTGAGACCGGTTCTGGGCTGGCAGAATGAAGCTGTATTTTAAGGCATTTTCTCACTTTACTCTCACACCACTGCACATGCAAGTAGCTGAGATCGCAGCACATTTTTTTATGTTAGCATACATGAGAATGGATTTCGTCAGCTAATGTGTTCAAGCAGAACGTCAGTTTTAAATATCAACGAGGTAGTGATTTTAGTAGCAAATTAAAAACATTGTCTTCTGTCCACTTTTCAGTCAACATTTCAGAACAGTTTTTCTCAAATAACTAAAAGCAGAAACAATGGGACAGTTGATATTAGTAAAGCCAACAGAAGATACGCGCATGTGCCAGACATAAATGATACATTAAATAAAGACACATTTTAAAAGCTTGACAAACAGGATGTTAAATAAATAACTAGTTTGTGGTGAGTTTAGTGTAAAGTCATTAGTTAAATCAGCTTTGATTAGCTGATTATTTAGTTAAGTGTTGTTAATGATGAAATGTCACAACACCATCTCCAAAAATACTCTATAAACTGAAACTCCAAATAATTACGAAGGCACAACGGCACTACTGGCAGTTCTTTCTCCTCTGAACAAAAGGATGACTTAAAGAAAATATCTTAGATTTAATACCTCTTAAAAGGACAAATTTCTCATGTTTTGAAATACAGCAAATGCAAATCATGGTTCTCAAGTCAGATATCTGTTCATTATGATTCTTTGTTCCACTTTTTAGAAGTATGATCTTAAAATAATGCTAAATAGGCACCACTCATCACTTTCATCCACTCTTTTTTAACAAACACTTTTCACCATGATGAATAACGCTCAACTAAAAGCTATTAAAACTAACACCATTGGTGACAAAATAATTTGTTACTGTCAAACTGTCATTACCAGGATTTCTTTTTAGACACAACTAAAGGAGCTGTGGCTTTGTGGTAGGCTACTCATAATAACATTTCTAAAGTGGCAATGCACCTACTAATGCCTGAATGATGAGCGGTGATGAACAGCTTAACCAAAATAAAAACACATTCCTCAGAAAATGATCATATCAAATAGCTGAAGAGTAAAAGTTGCTATTATTATTGGCAAAACTAACAAAGTGCAACTGTTTAAGCTATGACAACTTGGAAACTGTCACTGTTAATCTATATATATATATATATATATATATATATATATATATATATATATATATATATATATATACACAAAGCATATCTTAAACCATTTACGTTTGACCAAAGTGCTGAATGGGCAAATATAATATAAATGAAAATGTTTATGTTGCAGTTAGCGATATTTAGCAGGGGATGCCATGACGGTGTCATACTGAGGTTTTACTCACATCGCAGCTGATAATATACTTACGAACTGTGAGAACCAGTCAGACTCCAGGCATGCTTAAAAAAAAAAAAAAAAAAGACGCAATGCAGAGGCAACAACCGAGATGCCCGTTTTTCAGTGAAACGCTCTAGTTTGACATCCTCTCAAACATTAACCATATCAACAACAAATAAAGCAACATTCTGTTTTGGCTAGATCTGAGATTTTATGCCAGAAACTAGACTTGTGAAGGCCGTCTTTAGAGGTTGGCAGCAAAGCAACATCAACTTAGCCATTGCATCATAACCATCTGGGGTTTTTTTCTGCTCTTCATAAATAATTACACACTTGATACTGTAGCTGAGTAGGGCAGAGGACTCTCAGTCACCAGTGAGGGGAGCTATTGCCAAGAGCTGCTGGTTGGGCCAGTCAGACTGGTCTCCCAGTGTCTTCAGGAAATACAGAGCTGTCATACACGTCCCTCTGAAACGTTTTCTTTTTTTGCCTCTTTATAGTTACAGTATAGTGCTGTAGGCTATATATGCAAAAAATAAAAAAAAATTAAAAAAAATATGCAAGGAAAAAGCTTTCAACATGTTTTATGAGAGCTTATGATTATTTGTTTTTCTGTCGTGAGATTTTACCTTTCGGACAGAACTCGAATGTTTCCAGCTTACAGCAAAGAATCGAAAAGAAAACAAACCACCGATGGTAAAACAGCAGCAAAGCCAAGTCTACAATGGTGTGGGTGAGGGAAAAAAAACAAAAAAAACATCTGCCTATTACAACAGAGATACATTCAAAAATGTATACTGTATGCATAGATATATTTGTACACTGAAAGCAGGAAGCAAGAAGAATTGTATGCTCTGAATATCAAAGCAACAGTGACAGAAGTGGGATTTCTCTCAGGGCTCTCAGCCACTTACTGCCGGTCCATAAACATTTTCTCTTATCTCTGTGCTGCTCCTCTCTATTCTTTCTTTTAGCTTTTTATTTTTTTTACCCCCTTACTAATCCCATGATTTCTCTCCCATGGAGTTAATTTGTGATGGTGAGGGATCAGGGGTCCAAGGGCTCTCAAATTATTTCCTGGTCCACAGAAGTACAATGTGTGTGTGTTGTTTCATCATGAGTTTGTGTAGGCGTGTGTGTGTGTGCGCGCGCACACACCCTTGCATGCGTGCATTTCGTAATTTGTGTGTTGGGCATCTGGTGAGCAAAAAGCCTGCACTACATTGATTGACTGGTGTCCTTAGGAGCCTTTTTTTATGGCTTAAAGAGAGTCCTTGAAGCCCATTTAAAAGCTCAGTTCACTCAATATCCTGATCTCTGCTGATATCTTGGTTCAGCATGGTTGGATATGATAGCTTTCAGTCAAAATGCAACAGTTTTGGGGCTCTGGGTGGCTCAGATAGTAGAGCGTGCACCATGTGCAAAAGCCGAATGCTTGACGCTGTTGTCCTAGGTTCAATTCCCGGTCCTGGACCACTTGTCTTCTCCTTCCCTCTTCTATCTATTTCCTTCCTAGCTACGGCTAAAGGCCAGTTTTATGATGTTACCACAAAAACTTGCATTAAAATAAGTATAAAATTCTATTGTTTTGACACCTATAAAACATATAGCTTAAACATCTGCCAAACACTGTTAAACTCTGTTGTATTTTTCAACTACTTACTGGACAGAATATTATCCTGGAGAAGTCAGCTGACAAGCAGTCTGCAGTGGAGAAAATTCTAAGGACACCAGGAGTTTGTCTGGTGCCTCAGAGGACTTTAAAGTGTAGGGATGGTGTGATAAAACATCTTAGCAACTTATAAAGCATTACTTATAAAGACCTTAGCAAATCTTTATGATAATGACAAGCCCATGCTTAGAGAGGTCTGCAACTTTCTGAATCCTAAAAGCCACTTTTGCCCTAAACCCGACTAAATAAAACTCAATAAGAGACATAAATGTTAACAGAAGTTTTGGAAAAAGATGACTTTCATTTTTGATCGACATTTACTGTATGAAATGAATGTGTTGTTAATTTTGAAGAACCACAATTTTATTTCAGTTCCACTAACCATCTCCATGAATCTCCTCTGGGGTGTTCCTCTTTTCCACCAGCACCATCTCCAACATCCATCTTCCATCCCTCCTTGCTACATGTGCAAATCATCGCAACCCCGTCTCTACATCTCCAAACATCCCGACCTCAGCTAGTTCCTCTGATCTGCCGTTTCTGGGATTTCTCACTCGGAAACTATGCAATACATACAAAACAAAAGGCTCAAAATGCTTCCTCGCTTTCTGGATGAAGTGGGATTTGCTGTTTTGTTTTTTTTATATGCAGGGGGCACATACGCTCGCATTCCACATAGCTAAATCTGCATCATCAGCACGTGTACGGATCACACTCGGAGGCAGCTTTCCATGCCTGCTGAATATTAGACGAGGCTGATGCAGCCCTAAAGCCTCGCAGCGGCGGCAGGTACGGCGGGTCAGAGTGCCAGATGTGCCGGGGCTGATCTGTGTTTCAGTAAATGCTGTTTACTACTAGTCTGAGCACGGACTGTGGGATTCAGGTTTTCTGACCAGGAAATCCCTTACTCTACCCCCATCTTGCAAATACACACATCTTTCTACTTCCTCATTTCCCTCCCTCCCTGTAGCTGAATGTACTCACTACATAGAAGGTCAAGCAGACAGAACCTTAATTTTGGCTTCAGTCCCTGCAGATATTAAGATCAGAGGTTATCCAATCCAGATTTACTGCCTCCATGTTACATTTATGAATCGAGAGAAAGAGAGAGAGAAAGCGCTGTTTGACTGAGATGTCCCTGATAAGACAAAGGAATATCTAAAACTCATACTCCAATTCTCCAGGTAACAGCTGCATCCAACCGTCTCTCTGGCGCTTTGGTTTTTCTCTGTGTCTCTCGCCTTCAAATACCTTCCTCTCTGAATCCAGGAACACAATTGAATGAGATATCGCTGAAGGGCACTCTTAAGACGTTTTTTAAATTTTATTTTATTTTTTTGCACGTTTCTTCCTACATCCTGCTTTTCCAGTGTGAGAGGTGAAACAGTAATCTCACGCTGCATTGGATTTAAAAGACAAATCGTGCAGAATAATTACACAGAGGGGAGCAATAATCAACAAACTCCTCACTGGAAAGAAAGGGCTTATAATTTTTTTTTAATTATTTTTAAAACCACTCATCTAATGACTAGTGTTCGGACAACAAATATCAAAATAAATTCAATTATTCCACATACAAACACACATACACACAAAATAGCGAGTGTCAGCTGCGGAGCTGCAGCTGAGGACATGTCACTGGGATCACTGAGAGAGAAAATTAATCAGGGGGCCTGAGCCAAAAGCAGGATGTGGCAGACTTCAGAGGAAAGTCATCTGATGATCTTTTATGCTCTCCTTACAAGGTGTGAGTCTTGCTCCCCTTTCTTTCCGCTGGTAGTACACTACAACTAATCTCCAAGGAGCTGCTGGCTGGCAGAGGTGTGAATGAGTAGATGAATGTCACGCCTACGGGCTTTTGGACTTCGCAGAGCCAGCCTATTTTTACTTCCTCCGAGCAGCGAATGCGAGCCGCGCCAATGTGTAACCGTATCTGATAAAATCCAGCCTTCTGCGACTGGAACAGGAGCGGCAGAGAATAATTTGGAAACAACAATGTAAACAAACAAACAAAAAAAGGGCAATAAAGCCAGTTCTCAATTTTTATGGGTACTTTAAAGGAAGCGCGCTGAAGCCCACTTTAGATAGGAAGAACTCCGCTTCCTTCGACATGCATACCGACCCAAGAGAGAGGTTCATTTGGAACAGTTGAGTCTGGTTCATACATGGGTGCAAATTTCCAGATGTTTGAATCTGCCAGGTAATTCTGTTAGAATTTGATAAACAAGACCTGAAAGGAAACTCTGAGTTGAATAGTTGCCTTTGGAAGAAGTTTCCAAGCCTCAGGACAATATTCCTACTGTAAAGTACGGAGGTGGTAGCATGATGTGTGGATGTTTTCCTGGTGCACAAAATACATGGTATTCATGAGGAAAGATTATTATGTGGAAACTTTGAGGCAACGTGAGACAGAAAGTTAAAGCTTACACACAAATGGGTGTACCAAATGGACAATGGTCCTCAGCATAATACCAATTTTAGTTATAAAGTAAAAACAAAGTCAATGCTTCATGTTGGTCACCATAAATAATCTCAGAGCTGAAAAGGTGTGTGTTAGCAAGGGTTAAAAGGCGATTCTACCAAATACAAGGGTCTAACACTGAAGAAAGTAATAAAAATACATTTTGGTAATCCCACATGTTCTAAAGAAGTAAAAGTTCAGTCTGATTTAATGTCAGACAGCGAGAGCGCAGCTTCAGCTGAGAAGAAAGAAAAAAAAAACAGTGCAGCACAGCAGGAGAGTAAAAAAATTCAGAAAACAACGTTAAGAAGACTGAAATCCATATGGCTGCTATGATGAAAACAGTTTTATTATAGCATTCTGGTCCTCTTACGAATACATTTTCTCACAAAAGGTTCATGTTATTATTTTCTGCAACACACTGCAACGACCGTCTATTCTATTGCATATCTTCAGAAGATGCATCTGGTTTTAGCTGCATATATACTTGAATCAGCTGCATTAAAAAAATAAATAAATAAGGAACATGCATTTTTCTTCTCTTTCTCACTAAACAAGCATATAGCTCAAAAACTGCTTCAAAAATCAGTTGTAAGCATCTGTATCTGCCAAAACAACAATTTTTTCATAAATCTCAAGCTGCATTTTAAATAAACTGAGGAATTTTAGTGTAGAGCAAAAATGTTCTTATTTTAAATTGTGAATTTGAAATGATCAATTAACATCTAGATTTCATAAAAAAGCACAAAAATGTCCTTTGATGAAGGTTGAAGAATCTGTGCATCATCGTACTTATGTCACCAGCTACCCATAGAGCAAGGTAAGATTTTCTTCCAGGGCTAATGTTGACGATACATCGAATGGACATAGAAAATTGTGTTCATTGTACGACAGACAGACGACTTCTTTGCCGCCCTGGGTGAAGAGCCGTGTCTCCTCTACTCCATATCAATGGAAACTAAAAATCTGAGGTGAACCTGCAACGTAATCACAGATCTTCCTGCTAAGCAGCTGTTGCTGCTCTGTGTTAACATGCGCAATCTTTTTAGTCTTTTTCCATACATGACTGCTTGATTGCAAATAATGAAGTGGACAGGAAAAAAATATAGAGCTACCGCTGAATGATTCCCCTAACACAGCTCGTGGATTTAAAGGTTTAACAGTGCGAGTGTGTGTGAGAGCGAGACAGAAGAACAGTGTGAGCCGAGCTGGACCCCTGCGTCTCCTAGTCATTACAGCTCATTTGTCTGAGTGCTATTCCACTTGGCTGGGTTGAGTTAACAGTTTGCCCTGGCGCTCTCCACCCTCCTCTGAGCCGAACACAGCGACACATGTGGAGAGAAGGAAATGGGAACATAATGTATGACTTTGGGAGGGCTCGCGCACGTATACACTACATGAAATCTCGCTTCTTAATGGACCACAAGCGCATATACGGTACATCTTATGCTTTCCGGGTGGGAAAAAAAATAAATAAAATGTTTGTGATTAAACTCACAGTGGCAGTGGCTGTTTAATCCTCCCGATCCCCTGGAAAGTCTAATGACAGCTAATCAGATGCACATCCACGGTCTAATTAACCAATTAGCAACTAATGGATACACAAACGCTATGCAAAATGCCACGGATTCATTAGGAGACACTCGTAGTTTTCACTTCAACCCAAGACTCTTTTTCGGGCCAAATTAGGCCGACAGCAGGCTGTTAGCAGAGGACATGAGCTATATTCCGCCCTGCCTTCCTGAAAGCTTCACAGCTGCAGACAGGGAGGTAAAAATAACATTCAAATCACCGATGTACGTCACGAGTAATACAATCCCCCAGCATACTAATCACTCTGATTTTAAAATTGGTTCAGACAGCCAATTTCTCTGCTCAATATAATTTTTGGCTCCTTAATTATCATCTAATAAAATTTATGGCAAGAGCATCCAGTCATTAACGCGCTACAGAATGTAAAATGAGAGCAAAAGTAAGCCTAATTTTAGGACGGCAAGGCTGCGTGGAAATAAACTTCATGTCATGGGTTTTCACTGAGACTTTTACGAGTTTAATTTGGGCGTAAATGAAAGAGGGATAAGAAGAAGAAGAAAAAAAAAAGTCGGCTCCAAGTATTTTGTTTTTCTGTAAAAGCGGAGATCTCTAACGCAGAACAACAGGCGACAGAGTGAAACAATGTGGCGACACTTTATGAGTTATCAGACCGTGAGATGGAAAAAGTTAAGCAAGAAGTGAAGAGAGGGCGGGGGGAAAAACGAACGCAGCACAGCAGGAGAGTCGAAAAACTTCACAAAAAGAGACAATTAGGAGGAGAGCGAAAACCATATGGCTGCTTCTCACAAGCTTTCATAAATGTTTTTTTTTTTAAGTAACACAGAGGAAGTAAATCAGGATTAGATAACATTATTTTTTTCTTTTTATACATTTTTTATACAAGTTTTTGCCCTTTTTCTGTTCAACATATTGCAAACTGCTTGTGTCTTCAGAAGAAATGAACATTTACATTGAAGACTTTCTTTTACCAGCTGAATTAAAGTTGTAAATCACAACCAATTTTAGAACCTACATGCGACAGCTTTAGATACCAAACCATTTTGTACTAATATGTATAAAATGTCAAACCCTGATATCAAGAAGAGCTTGTAGCTGATGAAAATTCACATTTGTAGTTTCCCCACACTCTAAAAGCTTTCTTTTTTACTTTTGTTTTGTAATTTTGTGGTTCTATTCTCTAACGGCACACTTCAGTCAGAATGCATGGCAGTGTTTCTAGAATCTTATTTTCAGCAAAGGAGCTGTCCAAATATAGAATAGTGTTTCAGCACCACTGAGGAACGAACATAAAATAGAAACAAGCTGCTTGGACTGTTAATGGCTATTATTTAAATCACCTTTTATAACTGAGCTTAAAAGTGGAAACGTTCAAAACGTTCAACGTTTTTTCGACGAGTGCATGCTACAATGCTAATGCTGACCAGCTAGCTAAAAGAAGGTTACTTTCATTTCTCTGCAAAAATGACACATTTTTCACCGCTGCAGCTGTTTTTATCTGTAAAGAGCAGAATGACAAAAAAAGTTTAATATTTTTAACACTAAGCTCTTAAACACGGCCATTTAAATTAATGGGTGACTATTCAGAATTTTCGATCATGTCTATACATCACTGTAATGAACACATAAAAATCCAGCAGCAGTGGAAACAATTGTTGCCTTTCCGTTTTAAATAAAAGCAAATCGATCAGGCTCCTCTTCGCTTTTGACACTCCAACCGCAGAGTTGCACAAACACACAAGACCAACAATCATTCACACAGCATCCCTTCAGGCATTCTAGAATACACCCTCAACCAAACACCCATATTTGTGGTGTTTTTAAAGTCCTCTGAGAAATCCCCCCCCTCCCACACACAGAAAGAAAACATGCAAACTCAACCCAAAAGGGCCCCAGAGAGGATCTGAACTCAGGGTCGTCTTGCTGTCAGGCTACTGTTCAAACCACTAAGCAGAAAAAAAAATGAATTTGAGAGGATACATATTTTTCCAGAGGCTTATATCCAACAACCAATGTGAACTTAAAACAGGGCTGACCCGGTTTTCCTGGACAAGAGCAGATCCAACCTTTTGCTACTCTCCATCTCCTATGACGGATATGATTTTTACCCTGTTCATCCTACACATACTTCATTAGAGCATGTGCGAACAGATGAGTCTATTAACAGAAGTATAAATACAAGGGTTGAAGTAAGTTTAAATTAGTAAACAGACTTTTATTTATATGCAAGTTTTCTAAAAAAAAAAAAAAAAAAAAAGGCATTTCAGACAGTTTGTCACCTTATAGAAAGCAGTAAACATTGTTATCAAGCAAAACGTATTTTCGAGATTTATACAATTTTATGTTAATTATTTTTTCACACTAAATCAAAATGAAAATTTTCAGATTAGGTGATATTAATCTCACCAATAACCTTTTTCTAATTTCTCTCAGCAAATTCTTGGACCCTTTTCTTTAAATGTCATCATTTGTTCACCCAGTCCTCTCCTCGACCATTCTGCTCTCAACTTCGACATTAACACAAATGCCATCAACATGCTCTTCCCTGTTCTGGAAGAGCATGGATTCACAAAAAAAACAAAAAAAAAAACGTTTATGTTGAAACAAAGAGACTTTAATCCTCGCAGTAGCTCTCCAGACACCTGTTTTGCTGACTCTCCTCATTCTTCTCATCATTCAGGCGTTACTAGTCCCTGATGTTATGGGGCGCCACCTGTGCCCCCCTCTTTCACCCTCCTGCTCTCTGCCAAATCCTTGATGAGCTTAATTCTAACCTGAGTAATGAGTTCATGATTCAAAAATTATATGTTTACAGACATTTCCACCACATCAGTATTCTTTGTCCAAACATGACTTTTCTATTGACATGCATTGTTAAGGATATGGGAGCAAGTGAAACAGTAGATATATTATGAAATAGAAGGAAATATACCATATAAAACATTGTTTAAGGACAGGGTACTTTCAAGTGTTCAGTACGATTACATCCTCATTGTATATAAAGTATAGATAAAGACCATTTTTCTAAATAAATTAATTCTTCAGATTAGAAAACTGCAGCATATGTAAGAGTATTACGCTGTCGATAGCCAGAGGAAAATGCTTTATGCTTCTTATGATGCCATTAGAATCAGTTATTGGACTAATTGGATAGTCCTCATCTTTGCAGTTCCAGCTAAAAGAAAGACTTTTCCACTTTTACAGGAGAAAATAATCCAGGACATAAAACAATGCCTTGAGAAAGTATTCACACATCTTGAGCTTTTCCAAAAATTTGCCCACAAACCAATTCATTTTAATATGATTTTATCCAATGGAGCAACCTAAAGCAGTGCATAACTGATGTTTTAAAAGTTCCTCCACATGAAAGCTTATGTGGAAAACTGAAAAGGGGTATGAATTAGTATTCACCCACATTATAATTCAGTCTCCATGTGTAGAATGTTAGAAATACATATTCTGAGAAGAACTCAGAGGTTTCTTGGAGAACATTAGTGAAACAAACAGCAACAATAAGATAAACTATAACATTTCTTAAGAAATTTAAACGGGGCCCGCCAAAGTGTACCCGTCTGTTGGAACCCAGCTTACTGATGCTAAAAATGAGCATCAATGCTAAAGTACGCTACAATGTACTCAATAGCATGCGGGGAGTCATAAGCATGTTGAATAACATGAACTTACGCCATTCAGTATGTTAAAATTAGTGCATAAGCAAAAATTTGCCAAAATGCTAACATTAGCCTAAATGCTGCCAGTGGCATGTAGGGCATCACTAGCATGTTGTCTTATTTTGACTTCCTCCATTCAGTGTGATAAATGTGGCTAATAAATAAAACAATAGCTAAAAAGCTTAATTTAGGAAAAAGGATACTGCTCAGATGTTTACTTCATGGCACTTGGTTACCAGAAAACACGCTTGTCTCTTAGCAACAGATTAACAACAAATATTGTTATGGTTACAAAAACATAAGATTTCTTCTGCTCTTTTGAAATACTGCTTATCTTATACTACTTAACAAGAATTGTGCAGTCGGTGACAAGAAATAGACAGTTGGGAAATTTTGCAAAACTAAAAGTCAGATGTTTACTTTGTGGCAGGCCCCAACAAAGTCATAGATAGAGTTCTTAACCGGTTTAAAGCAGAATTAGGCTATAAAATAAAATCCTCAACATTTCAATGAGCAATGTTCAATACATTTTATGAGAACGCAGGGTGTGACATGACTGCAAGCACATCACGACAGGGCCATTCCCCTAAAATTATAGGTTGGGTAAGAACAGATTTGATGAAGAAAAAAGGGAACCACAGACTTGGTTGAAAGTGCTCTGGTCAGATGTCATCAAAACTAAACTTTGTGGCCTTCTTGAACAAAAGCTGTGTTGCAAACAACTAACAGCTCTCTGATATCTTTAATATGAAAGTTGATGAGTAGAGCTAATACTGGGCAATCCTGCACTACTTGCAGAAAATTGGATGAAACTGAAACGGAGCAATTTGGCAAAGACATTTCAGTCTCTTGATGTGCAAAACTGGTCGAGATGGATGGAGATAGATGGATGAAACCCAAACCTGTACAAATGTAATTGCAATGAAAAGTGTGTCGGCAAAATACTGACTCGGAAGAACAGAATGAATATGCATGCCAAATTTTATAGATGTAGTAAAACAAGAGGTGCATACTCAAGGCTCAATCCTCTTTTTTTTTCTTCCTTTCTTTTTACTGCTACTGCATCTGTTTGATCTCAGATACAGATACTCCACTATTAGCCAGGCTCCAGTAGACAATGCCAGAGAGACACCCGAACCTCAAGCATAACTCTACATCAGTTTAGGTCTGAATTACTGAGGAAGTTAATTAAAATTTTGTCCCATAGGGGTATCTTGGATTTCTGGGCTAAAAAGCATCCAGGCAAATCAAATTTATCCCAAGTAAGAAGAATGTCAGTTTAGGGCCCTTAGAAACATTCCCATGCACTAATTCACACACGCTCTCTCTCTCACACACACCGATGCCTTAATACACCCACGTATTCACGAAACCCAGTAGTTCACAGATTGACTGCGCTCAGCAAGAAGTGCTTCACGGATGGCAGTTTTTCTTTCTTTTTCTGCTTGACAGACTTATCAACCAAGCTCAGGTGGTGCCCCATCTGCTTGCGCACATTTAAAATCCACACACAAACACGCAGACACACAGCCACTTACTGCTTACACAAGACGACATGTGCTCAAGGAATAAACTCAATCAAACGTCCGCCCTTCAAATTTCATTTCTGATCTCGGGGGAGGAGGGGGGCTTTTCGTCTCACATCCCTCCATCCCTTCTCATCCGTACTGACCACATAGTGACCTCTCCTCCAGTTCTCCCATGTCCTTCCACTTTCACATCCTGTGTGTGTCAGCAACACTCCCCGATAACCTCAAACTCTCCTTCCAGTCATTATTTTATCTTTCTCGCCCATCAGCGCGTCTACCGATCCCAGCTACCAGCACCATGCCGAGGAGAGCCCACCCCGTCCAGCCTGACAGATGGTTGAGCAACATGTGCAAGAAGATATGAAGCCATATATGGTGGTGTGAAAAAAAGTATTTGACCTTCTATAAATCTGATACTGTTTTCGCTTAATTTTTTTTTTTAAACACACGTTTGAGATTGTTTAAGAAACGTTATCAGACAAAGACATTTCAGTCTTTGTCTGATAAACCGGCTGTTTAAAGTCATGCTAATGCAAGAATGTCCAAATCCAGTCCTCTCAGGTTGAAGTGATGGTGTCCAACCATCCAACATGGTTGATTTAAAACAAATGGATAAATTACCAGAGTGACATCTAAAACATGAAGGACACCACTGTGCTAAAGCAACTCAATCTGATTTAAATTCAGACTTTGACTAGACCACAATAAACTCTTAACTTGGGTGAACTTTTATGTTTTGGATTAGTCCTCTTGCATAACCTGGGCTTAAGGTCACAAACTGATGGACAGACATTATACCTTTAATAAGTAAATCTCTTACATATACAAATGTTTTAAGTATTGTGGCATTAGGAAATAGAAATGATTGTGGTGATACTAACTGACCTAAAACAAGAGGAGTTTGGTCTTTTCAAACAGTGATTAAAAAAAAGAAAAGAAAAAGGTGTATGTCTCGTTTTGTTAAGTGTACGTAAAATTTTGGTTTCGACTGTATTTCTGTTCCTGCAAACTAACTTCAGAAAAGCAACACGAACAGATGAATTCAAAGTTAGTCGGATATAATATCGAATTCAGTTCAAAACTTTATTTGGAAAGAAAACTTGTGGTTGTATATCTTAATCAATAAGCCATTGGCATAAAACACATCATGAATCTATTCATCATCGCAGCATTTGTACACTAAAATAATTCTGTCGTAGAGGCCGTGAGCGAGTGTGAATCAGTGCGCTCTTCAGGCTGCATAATGGGCATGTGGACCACGTTAAGATATGCACATACAAAACACGGTAAAATGGGCCTTGACAAGAAACGCTTCAAGAAACTGCTGAGAACAAAGAGAAACTACTGGATCGCGGATGAGTAATGGCGTGACAACGAGCACCCGGGACGCCGCAAACATCTCCTCTCCAGAGGCCAGAGATCCTTTATGAAGCCTTGTGAGAGTGGATTAAAGGCAATTAAAGATACAGGAATACTGACCTAATGCAATTTTCCAAATGTTTGTTTACTGGCAAATAAACGCAGCGGCTGGACAACGGCGTCGGCTGGTAAACCGACCTCTCGGTAAAGTGCCATTTGTTAGGCAATTATCCCTACTCTGCCAAGCAGAAAATAACTTCAGCTGAATGGTAAGGTGTGCTGGCACAAAACTCATAATACCATGCAGACACTATAATTAGGCAGCTCTTTACAGGGGAACGAATGAGGTCCTGGACGACCCCACGGAAAACCCCCCCCCAAAACAAAACAAAAAAACCCCCAACTCTACAAATCCTGTGGCCAAAAGCAATTTGCCGGCACCGTTCAATTTTCATGAATTATTCTATGATTTTAACGATGTAAACAAACACGGCCTTCAAACAGTTTGGACGTCATTGGCTGTTGAAGAGTAAATGTTTGGGCGGCTGCGTTAGGAAGACCTGAGGGTGGCCACCCAATGTTTGAAAGTTGTTAGATGCTTAATAGGTTCAGTGGTGTACAAAAGTATTTATGCCTCTAGAACCTTCTCACGCTTTCACACAATAAAACCAAATACTTGAATGTATTTTATCGGAGTGATGGACCAACACCAAGTGGGCCTGGTTGGAAAGGGAAAGGATTATGTATTTTCTTTCAGTTTAGTTTGCATCTGTACTCAGCTCACTTTACTCCACACCTGTGAGCAATCTAATCTGAATACAGCTTCCCTGTGAAAGCAGAAAAAAACCCACACAGAAAAAGTTAAAGAAGTTAAGTAGCACTAAAAACACACAAATGTGCATCACCTTTAAACCCACCGTCCCAATGGTGAGACACGGTGACGGCGGCGTTACGCTCAAATGAGCCAGAGCTTACTTTGAAAAGGTGACGGGGCAAAAATGTCAGTCTGGTAGAGAAATACCCCAAATGTCCAAATTTAACTAAAGGAAAAAAAAATTGATATGAAGTATTTACTCAATGGAGTTTAGTTGATTTCTGTGCATTCACTTTCCTTCACCGTAAAATTTGGTGAAGGAAATCTTTGCGTTGGCCTTTCATAAAACAAAACAAAAAAACCCCAATAAAATAATCTAAAAATATGTATTTAAAACACACACAAAAAAAACCTCAAGGAGTGTGAACGCTTAGCAAGGTCCTCTATCTTGCAAAAACACAATGAAATCTGTGAGGGTTACCCATCAGTTTTATTGGCTGCAGTCGTTCGATAAGAGGAATGAAAAATCCTTCCTAAAATTTAGAAATATGACGTGATGCCAACGTGCACATTCAACCATCGGCGTTATGGAATTGTAAAAAATTGCTTTCCAGTTGCAGGCTAAAATCGATAGAACGCACCGACAGGTCAGAGTCTCCTTGTGGAGACCTGACCCCTCCACCACAGGGATGCTGTAAAACATGAATAGTGGACGTGAGTGTGGGTGTGGAGGTGCCAACCATGTTTTATAAATCAGTTTTATGGGAAAGCAGGTCATGTGTGCTGCACAAAGGCCAAGCCAAAGATGACGCAGATCAGTTTGTCTTTGTGCGTACCTGCAGAAAGCCTCGGCCGGGTCCGGGGGGTCTGCATCTCTTGCCGCGCGTGAGGCAACATGTGGTAACGCTTGGCTTCGTTGACCAGATCTCGACAGGCCTCTGACGATTTGATCAGCTCCTCGTTGTCCACGACGTTGAGCAGGTAGGACGGATGGATGAAGGGAAGACGAACCACCGCCAAGAGCTCGGACAAATGCTGAGGGGGCAGATTGAGGAGATGTTTAAAAGGAAAGACTTAAATTCTTTTTAAAATTTAAGAAAAAACAAAAACAGAAAGATGCTGTCAAGTCAAGTGAAATTTTGCTCTATTAATGTGCTGAAACTTGGCAGCAGTCAGGCCATTAGTTTAGCCACTGTCTCTGTGGCAGACTATCAAAGCTGCAGTTCATTACACAGCCATGTTTCCTATTTCAGTTTTCCCACGTGTGTAGGACAAAATGTTCAAACAAGGACAGAAAAAAATAAAATGTAGCCTAAAACGCTTTCATCTTTCAAATTTACCATCATAGGCACTGTCAGGAAAAAAAAACTACTTGGGAGGGCTTGCTTTTAATTTCATGTCTGAAAGGAATACATGCAGCGAAGGAGAAGCTGAACTGACATTTAAGGACAACTTTTCAGCGCAGTCACGCTTTCATTTTTGGAATTTAGTTTCACAGGGAGCGCGCTCAAACTAAGCAGCAGGAGGTATTCTTACTTCCGACTTCTGCTGCCGATTTGTTCGCTTTCCAAATTAAATCTTTCGTCGGACGGAAAAAAAAGGTTCTTGCTGCAGTGAAATTAAAACCTGGTTCGCCCTAATCAGGAACCATTCAAGCCAAAAACACTGAAGTGACAAGAGGAAGTTTTTTGCTTTTTTGGTTAAAACAGAAGAAAAGATTAATTATTTGACTCATTTTTGGCTTAGAAGTGGTTTCTTTAAATTCTAGTAGAGAGAAACTGTTTCATAACATTTCATACAGGATTTCACCTCTCCATCTTTACAGCCTGACTCTTTATACCTCAAAGTTTAGCATGTTGCAAAAGTACCTATACACCCATTAAATGTTTTGATTTATTACACCAGACTTCAATTTAATGGAACAAACCAACACAAGTAGCTCATAATTATAAAGTGGAATGAAAACGATGCCCGGTTTGTAGAATTCAAACAGTAGCAGGATATAGTAGGCAGCCTTGTTTATCGCTATAGCAGAAGAGAGAATATTTTTTCCCCGCTTTCGCTGTGAAAGTGTATGCATGTCCCCCGTGGGAGTCGACAGTAAAAGCTGTAAGCAAGCTTGGACAAAGCGACAGGGAGCTTGGTGGAGGCCGACCTCTCTGACCCTTCGGTTCAGAACGAAGTGACCAAGCCGAGCGGGGAGAGCGACAAAACAACAGACTCCGAGAGACATCATTCAGGGGGACAACAAATCGTAAGCCGACATTCTGCCTGGGCTGCTCTTGCTCCCACCTGAGGTCTTTTTACTTTGCTGTGCGTCCCATTTGTTCTCCAGCAATGTCGTCGGCTCATCTGACCAAACAGAAGCATAAAAAAAAAAACAAAAAAAAAAAAACAAGACCTCAGAGGCAAAGAGGAGAGTAAAAATGAATTGAGGGACACAACAAAGGAGGAAGGAGCATAAAGAAGAAAGAAGGGGGAGGAATAGGAAGAGTGGCAGCTTAAGAATAAAAAGCGCATGCTTAAGCAATATGGAGAGAAGACGAGAAGAGAGGAGAGTGGATTTGATGTTTCCACAGGAATCAGAGCTTTGTGCTGATGACATTTCCTGTCCACGAGCGCGCCTGCAGCCAAATACTGTCCTGCATCTGGGACTGTCTGCTTTCCCTCACCCTCGAATGCACACAGCACGCTTTATTAAACAAACAACTCAATAGCCACATAGACACTTGCACCTGCTTGCAGCACAGACAGAGGACGCAGCCTCTGTCGATTTCTGAGAAACTCCCGTATGGAGACTTCTGAGCTCCAGATTAGCCAGTGGTTTCAATTAAAGAGCGGAGTGGAGGATTTGTTCGGTAGTTACTCATTCATTGCACATTTAAATGGGGGAGGATTTAAGCTTCAGGCTTACTCCTCTGAACTTCTGTGCAAACTACTTTTCTCCAGGTCTGCTTCAACATCACTCATCTTATTTATCCAGGAAATGTTAAAGGAAACAATTATTTGCAGCTTTTAGGAGATACATTTAAATGTTATTTTCCCAAATGAAATCATTAAATGTCTTTGTGATTAGCCATTTTAGCTCTGTAGATTCTACGTCTACGTTTGATAGAAACAAGGTAGTTCTAGCTGTGACTTTTCTGACCCCAGGAGCAAAATTAAAGCTGCATAGGGACCAGTTTTAATTAGGTGGCAAAACTTTAAGAAATGAGCTGAAGTGCCACTGGGTGCATCTAGAAATTCAATCTGAATTGAATTTCTAGATGCAGAAATTCATCATCTAGTTATGATGCTATTTCAACCATTCAAATATGTGCTATGACTTCTGGTTTTTACAACTTAAAAAAATAAGTTCTAAAAGTTAAACTTCCTTCAAAGAAAATTCAAGTGAAAAGCTATTTGAATCAGTCAAACTCCTTACATTCAACTGAAAAATTTAAAACTTTACAAGACACTTGAATATTACTAAATGATTCAGCTTTAACTAGTTTAAAACAAGTGTTACTACACTTTGCCTTTTTTTTTTTACACATTTACTGTTAAATCGGTAATTTATGGACAGAAACATGTGAAAATTCCTCTCTTCAATACAATTTGACTGTCAAATAAAAGTGTCTTATGGAATTTGAAATGCATGACTCAGAAGTTAATCTCTTTCACTGCTATACAAATGAAAATGAAAAAAAAAAAATCAGATCAAGTTCTGTGACACAGATGTTTAAACTATCACTTTTTTTAAACTGCTCTAGCAGATTTGGAGTAAAATTTTATTTGTTTTAAAGTTTTACCAATAAACTCTGCTCTACCTCAGGTTTCTCTAAATTTTAGCTCCCTTCAGTTCTTGCCTTGACACTGGATTTTCTATGAAAGTGAATATTTTCTAGTTTGTGTTTGGCAAGACCAACAATTTTCATTCCCTTTAAAAACAATTTTTTAAATCCAATTTTCACATTTTCAGAGGCATCAAAACAAACGAAAAGCATGAAAAATAGAATAAAACGTAGAACTCACCCAGCTGACCTGTGTATTTTTTAGGAAATAGTTCCTCCAGTTAGCACGCCAACTTCCTGTATAACAACCTTTGCTCAGTATTGTGTTCCTCAGATTTATGGCACCTTTTTATCCACATTTATCATCTACGAATTAATTTGAATGAATTAATCTTAGCAGTGTAGTAGGCCTCTCTGGGCACAGTTCCTTTATTGTTGGCCAGACTAACTAACCCAAAGGTGTTACACATACTGACAAATAATTCACTGTTTTGGCAACAGTAACATGACTAATTGCAACACTACTCTGGCGTGTTTCCAAAGACGTCTGCTTTTCTTAATATTTGAACTCTGCTAAAACAATTTAATGAAGTCTCAGACACCGGGAACTTTGTTTGCTTATACAAGGAAGGCAAGAACAGCGAGAATAGGGTTTGTTTTTAAAAGTGGTTTTGTCAGAGTGATGCAGAAATAGAGCACACTGTAAAAACCACACACCCACACAAAACCCCATCAGGTCTCAACAGCACACATTTTCTTTTCTTTTAACTGTGGAAAACTATATATATATATATATAAAAAGCATCCCACTAAACTGTCTGCAAGCGTGAGCTCCTTACTAACCCACATCTGTTACAGCCTCTTTTCGCTTGCCAAATATCATTTAACGGCAGTAAAACTACCTCACAGAGCATCTGGTCTGTGCAAAAAGCCAAAGACTCATGGTGCCACAAACAAGAAAACATCCACCCATCGAACACACCTTGAATAAAGACAAGGAGACAGAAACACAAAAAGGGGGGAGATGGCAGCAGCTAGTTGGAATATCTTCAGTGAGATTTTAGTTTGCTTCAAATATGACAGGATGTAGTGGATGTAAATCTGGGTGGTGTGGTTAGTTTTAAAGTTAATTTGGTTAGTTGGGCAATTGGATGACCTGAACCTCAATCTCAAGCTGAATTCTGATAAATGGCAACCAGGGTTAAGAAATGTATTGCAACTGCAGGTGTGTGTGTGTGTGTGTGCACGCATGTGTGAGCGAAAGTGCAAATCTCTTTCTTTGTCCCTCTTGTTAACAGGAATAAATTAAGCAGCAACGGACAATTACTCTCCGTCACTAATTTTAACTAGCCAGCTACAACGCCCACTACTTTTTCACTTCACCCTTCCCTATCCACCTCTATTCCTTCTCTGCGCTCTTCCTCCCACACACGCGCACATACTGCCATGCAAATAAGAGACAGTTCTTCTTAATATTCAAATATAATCTGCCAGACCTACAAGAAAAAAAAAGAAAAAATAAAGGGAGTCCTGCTTTATGTCAGTCATTGAACTCCAGAAGAAGAAGAGAAAAAAAACATCCTGTTTTCTCAAGTCTCTTATCTTTTAGAATAGATTTGTGCTGGGAAATAGTTCCAATATGTCTTAGATTAGAACAAACCAAAGCAGAGGAGATCATGTTCTATTAAAATCAATGTCAGAATTTCAATTTTTTTCAAGTTATTTGACCAAAAACCACTGACTTGGGAAAACAGAGACTTTTCTATGAGCTTTATACATTCTGTTCATGTTTAAATCATTAACAAATATTTATAATAGTATAAAACGATGGACGTATGCATATGTCACTATGTTAAGGATGATGAAGTGAAATGAAAATCTGCGGTAATGACCTGTTATCTATGAGTGTAAAATTATTATTGGCTATTTACATTTTTGCCTATAGCATCAACATGCAACTTTCAATTAATGTACTGTATGTAGTTTTAAGGTTTACGTAACACTAGTGTAGATCTGTGTTGTGAAGCTGGAACAGCTCCAACAGTAGCTGGCCAGGAGGAAGAGAGAGAAGGGGAAGATATGCAGGACATGGCCCGGGGCCGGGAGTCGGACCGGGGACAACTGAGTCAGGGACTGCAGCCTCTGCATATGAGCCATGTGGCACCCAGGAAACAGTTCTTAAACTTACATACTTACCATATCATATGTGAATACTATATAGCAGCAGAGGTATTGTAGGTGAGGCTAAGTTAGAGTTTAATACCTGTTTGCAAAGATTGTAGGAATACTAGTGTACCTATTTTTACCATGCAACTCACTGGAAAATATCATAAATAGTGCAAAAAAAAGTTGTTTTGCTTTTTTAGCAATTATTTTCTTTAATACACTTCCCCAAAGTAGATCAATGATCTACTTTGGGGAAGCTCAACACCCAAAACGTTTTTAGCAGCTGCACCTCCATTCTTAAAACTGAAAGCTCATACTTGTGTTCAGAGCTAGCTAAAATCTAACCATTTTTCACTCTTTACAACAAGAGTGAAATAGAGTGGTAACCTGTGCCAAACTATCTGAATCAGGTGACGAGCTCCGCACCTTCTACAGAGAGAATATTGCTCAGATAACCCAAGCTGACCCAAATGACACTCTTGATTGGCTGCTTTGCAAATTCCAGCTAATGGCGTCTCATATAGAATTATAGGTATTTCAGCTTCCCAAGCCTCATTTTCTTTCAAATACAAACTCTACAGAAGGTTCTGCAAGTAGATGGCTTTACAGTGAATCATTTGGAGTTGAGTCCCCCAGAAACGTTTGAATGGGTAAAGGCATGAATTCACTGTATTTTTATGACCTAACTGGGCTGTGCTAGAGCAACATTTTGAGACCAGCAAAAACTCTAGATCTAGATCAAATGTTCAAAAATGTACAGGAAA
Organism: Alfaro cultratus; assembly: GCA_903066825.1. Classification (NCBI taxonomy): domain Eukaryota; kingdom Metazoa; phylum Chordata; class Actinopteri; order Cyprinodontiformes; family Poeciliidae; genus Alfaro; species Alfaro cultratus. Next base: position 95,784 of record CAEFZX010027121.1, read on the forward strand.
AACTGCAGTCACAGGTGAACGAGTACTAATGCAGACTAACGCAGTTTTCTCTTACCATATATGCAAGTCATCGGTTTTAATGAAATATCAACTTGCAGGCTTCTACTTTTGTAGGATTTAGACTGACAATTAAAATATAAAACCTTTCAATGGACACCACTTCCAAAAGTGTGACTATTATTTACTTACAACCTTAAATCTCTGGGATATTTCCCACTTTACGCTCAACTTGTGAAACTTTCCAATAATAAAACTTCAAGAAATGCCTCGCTGTCCTAAATGAGCCAATTAATTTTCCAGTGAGCACAATTTTTTTTTATTAAAGTGAGAATAAAATCTTCCACAGTGATTCTTATTCTCGAGGCTTCAAATGATAGTAAAATTTGACCTTTTACCGTATGCCAAAACACAAAGATAAGTGAAAGTTTTGGTATTTATAGTCTGAATCCTTTCAGGGCGATAACTTTGATAGCAACTCCAGAGCGCTTTCAGCATGGAAAGTGCACATACTGGATCCATTCCTTATAAAACAGCTGTGCTAAAAGCTTTTAATGATCATTTGTGCCATTTGTGTGCTTGTATGTGACAGGAACAAGTAAAATGAAAGTGCCTGCGACACTCAGGCCAGCGAGAGAGCATTTCTGTCGCTGGCCTGAGAGAAGGTGACGAGCTCTTGGCTCCGTTTCTCTCCGTCTCTGTCTTGCTCTTCAGCAAACCCTGACCCCCGCACTGGCAAGAGCAGCAAATGAGAGCAGATATCTGCTTCGATTCGTCATTTTCACCATCACAACCATTCATCCCAGCAAAACCTGTGCAGTTTTCAACACGAGACCGTACAAACGACACAAACTTCAACAGTTAGTATGCCAACTGCAAGAAAATAAGCCTCATTCATGCAATCTGTCACATTTCTAATGGGGAATTCAATATTATTTTAACACTTTGAACACATGGAAGGTGTCCACAGGAGACTGACAGCATATGGTGATACTTCTTTCAGCTTGTCGGCCCACTCGCATGCTACATTCTCCTTGGACAGGAGGTATTTACGAGGATCCTTATGCATATCCACTTATATTACAATATGAAATCTAATGTGCGACTTTAAATCTCTAATGGTTTCCAAATTACACACACTGAGCGAGAGCAAAAAATAAATAAAAAAATACACACAGGAGGCCAACATTTTCGGTGCCAGCAGAAACAAGCATGCGTTGCAGCCAGGTCCACAAGCGATTATTGCTAAACTTGCAGGAAATCCACCGCTGCAGTACCAGCCTGGACTGTTTTCTTCCTGCAATTTTATTTTATTTTTTTCCTTCAGACTTGCAGAGAAACAAATATTCATGCAGGTGAACAGCAAGAGTGAAAAGGTTGAGTTTGGTGAAAGGTAAGGATAAAGTGTCTAACAGGGAGCCTCTAAGATCTGTCAGAAGCAGCAGAGAAGCAGCCGGGGGTCCGCTAACACAGATGACAAATGTCCGCTGAGCATTTCCCATTCCACTACTGTCAGCGAGGACTAACGCCTCTTACTATCTGTCTGTGTGTGTGTGTGTGTGTGATGATTCTGTGCTGTGGCAACTTCCAATAAATGACACAAAGACTCCTATTTGCTTTGCTCTTAGCAGATAGTCGCATGCTTTAGAGTAAAAAATGAACAACCTGATGCCTAAAAAACTTATTATAGGAGAAATAAAAAAACTACACACTCCTCAAACTGCATTGAACAGAGGCCCATATTTATTCTCAGCTTTATAGACTTCACTATTGATGCAGGTTTCTATTAGAAAAAAAAGAAAAAGAAAAACATGCATGTGGCTTCATCTGTCAGCATATTATGGATGACTAAAATATGTTCTTCCAAATGGTACATTTTTTTGGAATCCAAGTGATGCTTAGCTGAGCCTGTGTTTGTCCTCTTGTGACTTCACCACTATGTGAGCTTATTTGCCAGAAGCAGGGAAGGGAGATGGAGTGAGACGTAGCGGAGGACAGACGCTGAACGCTGCCCTGAGCAACTACTGACAGGTGCCATGTGTTTTCCTCTGAGGCCTATTTCAGCACGACTTCATTCATGGAAAAAAAATAAAAATAATTAAAAAAAAAAAAAAGCTTCCCTTCAGAGTTTTAATCAAAAACATTTTGCTGACAAAAATATGTTCTTTTCTTTTACAGAGCACCGTATATTTTGTTTGGTTGCCTCCAGTCAGTGAATCCTTAGAGTGTCTGGCAGAAATAACTGCATCCCTTAAACTTTTTCATGGATTTCATCATGTATTTATATTACTGACCAACAAAATGTTCTGCACAATTCAATACCTAGTTCCCATGCGATGTGTTATATCCGTGAACTTTGTAATTGACAGCCATTTTGGCAGGAAGTTGCTATGACAACAGTAAACAGGCCAGAAGTTTAGAGCCAGCTCTTGACTTCTCCCTAACTTATAAACAATATAAGTACATTACAACTATTACTCAATCACAATTTTTGAGTACTCTACCCACCTCTGTGTTGTAGTAAAAGAAATATTAATGATATTTACTGTAGTATTTACTGCCAAACTGCCTAAATTAGCTTAGCTAATAAAGCTTTTATCTTCAAGCTAAAACGAACAGTAGCCTACATGTAAGTTATTGCTTACTCTGCCAGTCGCCAGAGCCTTTTTCTTCACGTGAAGAATTTCTACATCCTTTACAAAGTTGCTAAAATATTGATTATATGCCTCTGTGGGTTTCAGACGAAGCTCCTTCATAGTGTATCCATTCTCTTCATGTTCACCAAGTAGCTAACTATACCGCAGTAATGATATCGGAGGCAGCTCGTCTACATCGTCGACATGTTTCATTCTCCGTCTCATACAGGTTGATCCTGGCAGCATAGATTTTGTTACTGTGTTTTTCTCTTGCACATTGGTCAAGAGCATCCTCATATTTTCTTCTTGTTGGTCTCGAAGCCATGGGTCTGCTATGTATTGCGCATGCGCTAGACTACTAATATGGAGACCTTCCGGTTCAGACTTGTGGGAACCATGTGTTACGGGGCATGGCAAACGTGAGAGGAGATGAAACGCAAGATGCTTCTTTTGGTGGAAAACTAACCCTGATCATGGTGACAGCATCATGTTATGGGGTCTTGCTCTTTACTAGCAGAGTAACTGGTACAAGAAACCTCAGAAGACTTGCAGCTGTTCATCAAAATGTTATGAACACTTTTGAAAACCCTATTCATCTAATTAGGGTTCTTCCTGCTTAACAACAGAACACCTTTACTGTTTCTTCTAAATTTGAAAACACCACAAAAAGGAGATAATTCATTAGTTTTTGTAAATGACACCACTCATGCATCTCCTCTGTGTTCATAAGCGAACCCAGAGGAGATGAACAGCCTCTGGATTTCCAGCCGCTGTGGTTGAATGACTGCATTTCCACTGGCTGCACACATCAGGACAGAGAGCGCTCGAGGACATTAAAGGACACAGATGAGAACGGACATCCAGAGTTCACATCGGATCCTCTTCTATTGAAAATGCAGGTCATACATGGGCTCATACACGAATGTGAATGTTTAGGATTGTAACGGGAATACAGACAAGGACAACCAAAGAGTTCCGTGTTAATCTCCATGTGGCTTTGAGCAGCGAACGTTATCCGCAGGATTGATCTTTCCTGCTTTGTTCTGTCTCTTTAAGGTGATCACAGACAGTGTATGTGTTGCGTTCATGTTGGCTCACTCTACAAACCCACACATCTCTGCTAAAAGTGGAGATTCCTACCAAATGTTCCATTTCCAAGTTCCAGAATTTTACAAACTTACATTTCTAGACTTTAAAAGAAATTTTAAAAACTTTCTGGACTTATGAGTGAACTGTATTATCATCTTTATGTTCCTCAAACATAAAATACCTCAATGATGAAGTAGCTTTCCAATTCAGTATTGTAGTTAAGGGATACATCACATTTTTTTCAGCATGTAGACCAAAGTAAGCCACTTCTGGTTTAAAATATTATGAGACGAACATCTTAAACCAGGAGCAGATTATCCTATATAAAGCAGTTTGAAATATATAATATCTATTTTTTTAACTACCCAGAAAAACCACAAATCCATTTTGTAAACCTAATTTAACAAAGTACTGAAGCCAAATATAAAAACAGTTAAAAACCCTTCATTTTCCAGAAATTTAGATTTTAACTTGTAGATAATGGAGACAGAAATAACGTTTGGAGACAAAATTTTGATATATGTTTTATTCTTATCAAGCATGAGAAAATGATATTGAAATTTTCCTGACTTTTAAGCCTGCCTGTATATGGGCGATCATCGTCACAACGCTGATCTGATCCAGAAGCAAATTAGACACTCCCGCAGGAGATTAAGATGATCAGAAGTTTCCATTTTGGAGTTAGAGCCTAAAAGGAGAAATCACTAAATTAAAAGCCATGCTTGAGATGGCGGGGGGTCATTGTTGCCTCTGAAGGTAAATGGGTCGTGAAACAGTGAGGGAAACTCAGTTCATATCAACGCTCAGCCTCAAAGCATTTCCCTCCCTTTAATAATTTTATACACTAACTACATAATGATAGCATCATTTGTTCTGGGAAAATGATTTTTTTTTCTTCTACTGCTTAATGAGTGCTGATAGCGGGAAGAAAGTTACTATATTACGAGATAATTGGAGCAAAAAGAAAAAAAAACGGATTCCAAATAATCAGTGGCACTGTGTAAGAACTAATACATTTAACTGCATTAATTTGGTATGGAAACCACAAATGTCAGCTCAGGCTGCTGTTATTTCTGATGAGTGGACAGGAGGTCCTTTTTAATAGCAAGGCTGGCCTTTTTTTTATCATGGAAATGCACCATTAACTGTCCTTTGGAGCTGTTACATTAGCTGGCCACCTTCCAAAAAGCCAATTAATCAGCCTCTTTCGTCAAGCTGAGTCACCTGGCAAGATAGGATCCTTTCTGAAATATGTTGAAGTGTCGTGTAATGGAGGTCCTATTCAAGGATTTGGCCGAGCCGGGGAGTTTATAATAAGAATGAAGAGTCTGTAATCGTCCCTGGGTGAAAGGAAGAATGGAAGGGCTCTGTCAGCACCTTCAGAGAAGCATCACGTGGCCTCTTCAACTTCCTGCTTGTTTCTGTGAAACCACTCAAAGGGATCTGATTTAAACACAAATATATTAAAGATTATAAATTAGAAATACCCTGATTTAATCTGTGAGTATGCCATCTGCAACTCCAGTGGGCTAGGAAGCCATTAAAATAAAATAAAAACTAAAAAAATCTGCCTTTTTTTTTTAGTGCATGACTTGTAAAGCTAGACCATATAAATTGTTAGCCTGCTGACAAAACAATTTGGAAATTATGCCCAACTAAGTGCTTTTCAGCCTTTGCAACAATGTTCACAGCGAACAAGAGTGTAAAACATCCATCACTGTGGAAAAAACAATTCAGAGAGCAGCGTAAACAGAAACCATTAAATTTTATCATGCCTAAAGCAAAAAACTAATAAAAATTAATGAAACAGGGAGACAAGTCTTATTTATGTTTTTAAACGTTATAAGCTGAATTATTAATGTTATTCTCAAAAAGAATCATGTTAACTCTATCCTAGCTTAGCAAGAATGTTGTGAGTAAGATATAGCTAACAAAGTTGTTCTGCAGGAACTTTGGGACTAAGAAACGATTAAACACAAAAAAACACTAGATAATGTAAAGTTTGAAATCCTGCTGGTGCGCGAGCTAAGTGGGGCACAATCACAAAATTATTATTACTATTTCTTTTTTTTTTTACAATACAACACTTGATTGTGTATGTGTCCCTGAATTTAAATAATTTCATTCATATACACAAGTTACATTTACCCATATTAATGTAATTAAGTACAATTTGTCTCTAATTTGCACCTTTTTAAGTTTATCTGAACTTTTGTTTGTTTTGAGTGACATTTGAAATTATATTAATGAGTAAAAAGGAAAACAAAAACTGCATTGATCCTTTGGCTGGGTTAGTAATCAGTTTTCTTGGTGTTGAATCAATTGGAAGAAAACCCATTAAGAATAGATGAAGGAAGGCCTACTTTGTTAGTATGAGAAAGGCAGCAACTTCTTTTGTGTTAATTGAAAACAATTTGATTTTAACACAAAAATATTCTGACTTCCTTTGTGAAATCTACAAGAAAAACGTTCTGCTGCTCATAAAAAAGTAACTAAGTAACTTTTTGGTACTTTTTACCCTTAGGCAACATCGAGCAGTGATAACTTCTATTTAAATAACTGTACTTGAGTAAATAATTTTTGCACCCTTTCTACCTTTACATACATACATTTATTTATATATTCGACACAATACACCTCTCTTTTTATTTGACTGATGAATAAAGATTAAGCATAGTATTATGACCACCAACAATACTGTGTTCATTGATGGTTGTGGCCTATTTAAGCAAGATATTTCACCCTCTCTAAGGAACAGAACATCAGATTTGTGTTGACTGAGTTTAGTGGAGTCCAATCCTCAACGGATAAGGGATGGTTTTTGGCATTGAAACAGTGGTAGGCATGTGGTCATAATATTATGGATGACATATGAAACTATAGCCCATCATCAATTTTGTCATCACTTGCTTTAAAAATAGAGGACAAAAAAGAGCCAATATAAAATACATCAAACTCTTCCTATAAATACAAAGAAGTTATTGCGATTGATTTATCCACCACTTGATTTGGCTATAAATTTCACAGCTACTCTGCGGCTGAGAGGCTATATCACTTTCTTTTAAAGCTTTAGCAGCTTCTCTTTCATTCCCACCCTCCGACAGACCAACACTCGCAGGATGGTACTCCTTCAATGATATACAAATAAAAAAAAAAGAAAGGATTCTCGACTTCAATTCCGTTGCTTCATGTCTCATAGCAAAGCCGTTTCTAATGCCCAAATGCTCTCCGTGTCTCTAAGCGATGTCCGGGCCCCATTTCCCGGTGCCATCGGTTGTTAGTGACAGCATAGCGGAAAGGGAAAATTGCATATTATTTACCCAGAATCTTCAATATGCCACTTTTCCACTATATAGCCTGCAGCTTACAACTCATGGCGCATGCACAGACCCACAAACCTGCAAAGACACATGAGGCGCACGTTCGGCTGAATGCATGCAGTTCTGTCAAGGCTTAAGGCTTCCTGCCCTTTGCTACTTTTTTTCCCCCCCTTCTTCTCTTACCCGCAGCAGTTCAGTGACATTCTGTCCTGACACATCATTAAAAAGTGTCACAGGTTCTGGGGGAATGATTTCTGCCATGCTCTGGCTCCAAATGGGCAGGAGGAAACGAGGCGAGGAAATAAAGGAATGACGAACTGGAGTTGGACCAAGCATATAAAGTCGGGCAGACAGGAGGCTTGCTGTGTTTTTTATGTATTACATATGGGCAGGAAATTTGAGCTTGACTGAAAGCTCAATCACATAACTGCTCTCTGGGTGTCATGGCCGCATGCTGAGGCGCAAACCATCGGGAACCTAATCGGAACGCAGGTGCAACGCCGCTCTCTTTTACGCCACGTCTTTTCTCAGCCACCCCTCGACCTTTTCTATCCGTCTCCCTCGCTTAGATACGTTTTACGAGACTTCTCCCACCGTTCGTTTCCTTCCTGAAGGCGGGCTGACCCCCGGTGTCTCGTTTCGGGAACCAGCGCGACGGCTTGTTCAGACAAGCGGGAAAACTTCTACTTCCTCTGACTAACTCACCTGTGCTCCTTGCCAACAGAGTGTGAGATTGAAAGAGTCCAGTGAACTGAACTGAGTGAGGTTAACCAGGATTTTATCTTAAAAGCTGCTGATGTGGGAAAGTTCAGGTAGCTCAGAAATTCATTTTTCTTCACAGAATCCTGTGGAAGAAGTTTCTCCGCAGCTTAATTACGTGGAAAGATTTCATAGTAATGATGAATCTATCTGGCTGAGATGAATATCTGGTCCCTGCTCTTGGTTACTGTCCCTTGCAAATGTATGCATACCACTCAATGTTTTACATTTTCATTAAATCATATCCACAACCACAAACTTTCAAGTGTTAGACCAAAACAGATTATTGCACACATTTTGAGTTGAAGGAAAAGTATACTTAGTTTTAAAATCTTTTCAAGAATAAAAATCAGGTAAGTGTCTGGTGCATTTGTAATAAGTTATCGTGAGTTAATATTTTACAGAACTTTTTTTATGTATCTGGATTTATGCAAATATTTAGCGGTATGTCTCTTCCAGTTTTACACATGTACACACTGAAAAATAGCTCAAGTTCAGCCAGACTGGAAGGAGAACACCTGTAAGTACCATTTTGTTTCCAACTCTAGACACATCTTCTTTGTTAGATTCAGGTCTTGACTTTTTAAGCTTTTTTAACACACAAAGAACCAATCATCTAAAGCAGTTATCTCCAATTGCTGGACCAGGTGGAAAATTAAAGTCTACCCCAAAATCAAGTCTTTTCCAGCCCCAAACAAGATTCCTAGAAAGTTGCCTAATCATCCTAACCATCCCAGCTAAAGAAAAGCATGTCCACAGCATGATTGTGCCACCACCATGCTTCAAGATGGGATACTGTGTTTAAAAAGACTTGCAGTGTTAGTTTCCCTCCGCATGTAAAATTTTGCATGCATGCCAAAAATGTGTAGTGAACACTAAGATACTGGACTCTTCTAAGTACCTGGGTGTTGACCAGAACACTGATGCTGTTAACAGGAAGGGTCAAAGCAGACACTACCTGCTGAGGAGACTGAGGTCTTACAGAGTGCAGGAGTTAACAAGTAGCTTCAGCCATGTATGTTGGAGCAGCAGCTTATCTATCGCTGAGAGGAAGCGGTTGGATAAGCTAATCAGAAAGGTCCTTACATGACATTTTAAAATCTTTAAATTATCCTATGCGCACACGTTAACATTTCTTTGAATAAAGTATGCTATTTTTAATAACCGGACCATATTTTATTGTGCTGTAGATTTTGTCTTACTGTACAGCATGTTGTCGTTGCTTCTATTTTTGTACATTTATTTTTATGCGAAGCAACGTTCTTGGAATTGCCTGTCACTTTTCTGCTGATACACCTGAGTTTCCCCATTTAGAGTCAAGAGAGGTTATTTCTATTCTGTTTTGTTTTATAACCAAACCTGTTTAAAACTCTTTAAGACGTTATTACCTTCTATGTTCCTTAGTCTTCATGACTGTGTTTGTTGAACAATGTTCTCCAACAAACATCTGAGCCCTTCACAGAGCAGTTGGCTTTATGCTAAAAGTAAACACACATTTAACCCCGTTTTACAAAGCGGGCTACATTTAGAAGCAAAGCGGACTGAGCATAAAGGATTTCTGAAAACCATGCATCATTTTCGTACCTCTTCGCATTTATGGATACTTAGTTTGTGGTTGTAATGTGACACGACGTTGAAATTTTCAAGGATATTTCTTTGCAAGTCATTTGATACTTAAAGATTTACCACTAACTACTATCTGATGTATTTTGCCATTATCACCACACCACCACATATCAAATGATAAATGCTAAAGGTTTAATTCAAAAGGTGAGAAATTCTAATTCAGTGTGTGCTCTGAGTAATGAAACACTGATTGCTGAGGTGATTCAGCTCACATGAGGCAGTACCGCTGCCTGATGAGAACACATTATTTTTAGGGAATGAATCTCGCAGTGATGGACCAAGGTAATTTGTCTGATATAACCTCAACTACATTTTAAAACAGCAATAAAATACTTTAAAATCATCACTATGAAATTCATAGAGCCATAAATACCTCACGACCTCAGAGTTTTTTTTTTCTTCTCCAGCTGAATATATGCGCCACAAGAGCAGGAGTACATTTACCTTCTCACACAAGCCGCTGTACCCGAAGCTCTCACCTTCGGACTCATTGATTGCACGGCGGTTAAAATTTGGCCTCCTGTACGTTGCTGTCAATACCCATCTGAGTGACATAACCTCTGATTATGATTAGCAGGCCGAAGGAATAGATCACACCTGTTTACAGGACAGGAAAAGACACTGTGCTCTGCGTATTTTTGAGTTTGGATACAATAGAGCACATTCAGAGAGAACAGCACCTCTGGGATTAGGAACAACTACTGAGGTGGGATACATCTTAAGAAAGAAGTTTATGATCACTATACGAGGGAAGAACATGGGGTTACCTGTCTGTTTTTTCATGCTGTGCATCGCTCTGAGATGACAGCTCTACATAAGACCTGCTCTAATGTTACTCTACACACCTACAGGGTCTGAGCTGTCAGTGATTAGCAGGTAACATCTTGAAACTTTGGTTTCATGCTACAGATACAGCATGTGTTCAATGTAAAAAAGAAAAGAAGAAGAGGGAAAGTTTTTTTCTTTATTACCTGTACTCTTGACCTGGGGTCTTGTTTAATCCATTTGATGACAGTCTCATAGACCAGCTCCTCTGCCTTTGTGTTCAGGCTGTCGTTGGACAGATATGCCACCAGGTCCTCCTTGGACACGCTTAAAATCTCCTCCTGACCTGCCACCTGAAAGGCAGTAAGTAGTGAAAGATTTTTAATATGACTGCTTTAAGGCATTTGCAATCATATTTTGAGCAAATCATGCTGAAAGGTCTTGTGTCATCCTCAGACATTCATGGGTTGTCTAGTGTGATGTTCAAACATATGGCATTATGAAAAGTGAAGTGCAAAGATTCTAAGAGATTTGCTGGTTTCCTATTGTATTTTTTGAAAAACCTCCAACTTGCGCACCATCTTCCGAAAGTATTCAAACCCCTTGAAGATGACATTTTAAAAATGACAAACAGTAACGCATTCTCACAATTTCATGTAATGTATCAACAAAAAGTAGGGCAACTATGAGATAGAAGGAAAGAAAACATAGTTTATAGATTGTTTTATCCACAATTATAAACTCTTGCAAGCATCTGTATTCAGCCCTTTACTCTGATACCCTAAAGGAAAAATTTAAAGGTTAGGTCACTAAAAGTATTATGTATTTTCTAGACACATATTGCCATTTTAAAGCACAATGAACTTTGTTACCTTCAGTTCTTTTGAAAATCCTTTTGATTTTCTGTTTTAATCTCATACAAAGCAAGATTCTCCTGATTGTTTAACCCAAACAAAGACGCTAGAAAGTGATGAGAATAAGAAAAGGGGGAAATGCAGCCTTAAGAGTTGTGGTATTTCTAAAGAAGTAATGATTGCTGGATACTATATTTTTATTTCACGAGGAAGATGAAAATGAAAATGTGTCATTAAATCCCCCCAAAAAAGAAAAAAGAAAAAAGCAGAGGCAAAAAATTGTGCACAAATGCAGTCAATAACTAGCGATTTCACATACAGCAGATCTCTTTATAACCAGTGGCAGGCACATCGACCTACTGCTGTCTCTCCTGGCTGGAAGCCTCACAGCAGAGCTAATATATAATGTATAACTTTTTTCATGTTTGAAGGGAGACAGGCTGGCCGTTTTCCCCCAGCGTCCAGCTTTTATATTAGGCTAAGCTAACTGTCTCCAGGTGGGTAGGCTCATCTTTAATTGACAGACAGGGGTATTGACCCTAGTGCCTACAGTAACTCTGTGGAAAGAGACAAAAGCTATGAAGTGAGGCACCTTCTAACAGCACAAATGTGGTTTTGTCTAAGTCAGCTTTATTGACTGGAACCATTTGAAAGGAAGCTAAAACTGTTTTTTAGATTCACCCTATAACGGGGGACACAGTTGAGTATGAATGTAACCTTGCCGAAGAAGACATTTAAATAATCACTCAGTTTTTAAAACTGTTGATGGGCAGTGGGCAATTCTGAAGAATCAAACATTGATACAATTTGCATTGAATCGACAACAATTACAAGTGGTTGTGCTGCTATGTGCTACTTCATGCTGGTCTGCCAGTTAAAATAACCAAATATTCACTGAATGTTTCTGATTATGTGACTAAAAGTGAAAAGTTCAGTAGCAATGAACACTTTTGCATTACGCTGTAAGTTTGGGGGAAAAAAAAAACAACTAAAAAAACTAAAGGAAAACTGTGCTAAAGAACACATTTATACCTTTATGTTGCCCTATCTTTTTGAAACCTATTTCTCTAAAACCTTATAAATGGTTGGCTGTCTACATCGCCCCAACCAAAGGTTAAGATGATGTATTTTTTTTATTCTTGCAAAGACAAGGTCAGAGAAGCAGCATGCTTTCAAACCCTGGAGTGCATTTTCTGATGCCATGCTCTGATGCTCTCATTTTCTATAGTAGGTAATTTAGTGCGATTTGCTTCCAATTTAAGCTAAAAAAAAAAAAAAAAAAAAAAAAAAAGCAACAACTGAGAAGTCTTTGAAGTTTTCTGTTTGTTAGTGGGTATCTGTCTGTAATTTTCTCAGTAATTTATCTAAAAGCTGCTCTTTTACGAAGGAGAGCAGACCAACCTTTCCATGCACAATTCTGGTCAAAAGTGTACATACAGTCATTACTGGCACGAATACCACAATAATCAAACTCCAACTCATAGAGGTAAAAGTGGGCTTTTAGTGACAGGAGTAAATGCTTTTTATTTGAAGTGGAGAGATTTAATGATATTAAATCAAAATCATCTTTAAGAGCAGGCATTTGGAGCATAAGTTTGAATTTACTGTGGACAAAATTATCCAAAGGGGAAAAATACATAAAGTATACAGCACCATTAAACAAGTGCTTAGTTAATATTATAAGTTCCATCCTGGAAACACATCTTTTTTTATCCATCAATACGATTCAGGCATAATTCTGTATGGAAACCTGATCAATCTACTTGGCAGATCTTTCAACAAGGCAGGTTTCGGCTGTTATAGAAGTCTAGTATTATCCAGTATTATCCGCTCCAAAACCAGTTTTTATGTGGGTTAAGGATTACTGTCTTGTTGGAGCACAATTTTTATAATTTTTTTTGGCTAAAATGATTGTGAACAACCCAGGAACCACATGGACAGGCCGATTTGGAAAAGAATAAGAAAAATGTTTGAAGAAACATAAGCGAGCCTTTTAAACTTTAGAACATCTTAGCAACCACAAAGCATGCTAGGGGCAGCAACACCAGAAATCAACAACTTGATGGTTAAACTTGGAAATAGTTGGGAATTCCAACAGTGATCCCAAACACACTTCAAAAATGGTTTTGGAATAGAGTAAGAAATGTACCACTTCATAACTTCATCACAGGGATATTCAAGACAGTCAAATACATAATTAACCTGAGAGAAACAAGTTAATTATAGTTTTGAAATGCCAGAGACATACAAAGGATCACATTTGGTATTTGATCTTACAAGAGCAGACAAAAAAAACCCCATCAATATATTTTGTGATAATTAATTAATACATTTTCTTTATAGATGTAAACTTGATGATAGAGAGGATCGATCTCAACTCACCTCAGGGAAGTTCTGAAGTGCAAACGCTTTGGCCATGTTATGGAGCTCAGTGCAACTCATGGCCTCAGCCATGGCCAGCACACCCAGACAGTTAGCAGCAGTCAACTGTTTCTCTGGAGTCGATAAAGAAGGTCGGGAAGACAAGGAGAAAGGGACAAATAAGGGAGAGGGCGGAGAAACAAAGAAACAAAAGACAAAGGCTGATAGATTAAGACAGAGGGAACAAAACACACTTCAGACATCCATAAAAAAATGTAAGGAGCCACAAAAACAGACAAAGCAGCTTCAGGTAGCACGCACTCAGAGCCCACCGGGCTTTGTATCTGCCTGAAACTAAGGGAGAACAACTATAATAACTCAAAACAGCTTCGGGGACAAACAACTGGAGGAATCGATCGCTTGCAACCCAGGCGTGAGGTGGAGGATATCAGGGAGCAGGATGTGGGATTAGCTGGGCCACTTCAAAGAAGTCCTGTCAGATCCCAGGATCTACCCTGCGCGTGCGCACACACACACACGCAAAAATAGTGTGGCTACCCTGATGGCCAGGCCAGTGGGAACAAGGCTTATGCCACGTTCTGTGATCTCGCGTACAGGTGGAGCATTTACGGATACGTCAACAAACACTACTCCCGTTTATCACAAGAGACGTCCCTGTTGGACAGCGGGCGTACACATCGAAGCAGGCGGAGGTCGAGATCAAATAGTTTGCTGGTCGCTGAATGAGGCCTGATTAAATAATGACCATCAAAGAAAAAGGAATGCCAAGGTGTTTATCAGTGAAGAGAGTCAGAGAGTCTTCCCTAAACAAATATCAGACAATAAAAGGTCAGTGAAGCTTTGGTGAATCCCATATCAACAAAAGCCAAACCAAATGGCGAATAAAAGCAGGCCTGATGCCTGATCAGAGCTCATTTTGGGCCTAGACAAACCAGATATGAAAATATTTCATATCAGGTGTTCACATCTTCAAAACATTATCTTGAACTTCTAATTTCTTTGATGCGGCTAGGATCACAGCTTAATTTGTTGAGAATAAACCTTTGTGACTGATAATATGAGCATTTTTAAAAAGGTTTGCATACTGCATGTGACATTTATAAATACAGTGTTTTGCAAAACTAATTGTAATTTAACCTTTTAACATTTACATCCATTACATTTTCATGTTTAAACCATAGATTGCAAGTTATTTCATATGGATTTTATATGATGGGCTAACGCAAGATGCTGAAGTGGAAGGAAAAAGATACTCCTTTTAAATTTAAAGTGAATTAAGAAATGAGTTAATTGAAACCATTTGTCCATTTGTTCTTTCACATAAAAGGTTCAGGCTGCAATGTGGAAGCAGAAGAGATAAAAGTTCAAGGACTTAATCTTTGTGTAGGACACTGTACAAACAGACGAGCTTTTCCAGTGTGCATAACTTCACATATTGTCTGTGAGGTTATGCACAGACAGTATGGAAATGTAAGTCTGGGGCAGAACTTACATTTCCTCCTGGAGTTAATTTATATTCAGCCCCTCTAAGTCAATACTTTGCAGAACCATCCTTGGCAGAAAATTCAGCTCACATCTAAGGACAAAACCCTTTCCCCGTTTTTCTCCAAAACAGCGCAGACTCAGTGAGAGAGTGGATAAAGAGTGTGAATAAATGTCGATTTTAGCTTCTCCCAGATGATCTGAAAAATATTTAGGTTGAGACTTTGACTGAGCCACTGAACTAAGACATGCAGGACACTAACTCCTGCGCACTCACTCTGCCTCACACCAGAAAACATTTTTCTACAGGTTTGATGTGTAATGTGCATGGAAAACTGCAAACAAGACTTATCAAAGCTTCTGTAAAAAATAAATAAAAGAAACTTTTTTACCACACTTCCACAAAGGGGAAATTCACATCATCCACGATGAGAAATTATCTTGGTGAAAGTTTCTCCCACCTGAGCTGTGCAGCTCCTCCAGAATAACAAAGGCCTATCGGCTGTTCATCTGTTGAATTCTTTTTGAGTCTTTCAGGTTTAGGTAGATGTCCATGTCTTGGTGGGTTTTTGTGAAAACTATAAATTTTCCTACTTTAGGTGCGTCTAACACGTTAAAGCTCAATAAAATACACAGACAGGGGATGTAACATGGCAAAGTGTGAAAAGGTTCCAGGAATAGTTCAGCTAGAGCGACAGACGCAAAAACATTCTGGCTTGCTTCAGTTTCCCTGAATCTGAGGGTGGATAAATAAAGGTCAAAGATGTATACTGGAAATAGGTTGAGGAAATGTTTGCCATTTATCCTAGGTGTATTTGTTACAAACTTCAATAATTCTTGATGCAGTATCAATTCCTCTCTGCTCAAGGACATGCGCTTGTGCCTGTATTTCTCTCGTTCTAATGCGATGAAATGTCATGAATCTTGTCGAGGAAGAATGGATTGACGTCTCGCTGGCAATGAAGGTAACAAATGTGTTCTGCTTTTTTCCCCCACTTTTCCCAAAACGAGAAAAACAAATCAATATCATGTGCTTCCAGTTCTCCTTTACATTTTTTTTTCCTGCTGCTGACCTTTATGCCAACATGCCCTTCCCTTGTGTTACAGATACCTCAAAACAATCTCTTAAATGGAATGCAAAAGTTGACATTTGCAGCTTTTTTTTGGTTGCCTGACCCACCGACATCTGCAACATGCCATTTGCCTTTCCTGCGACCCCTTAGGACTCCTGAAACCACTCCCCTTGTATGCTCCACTTTCCGCACCTTTTATTTTTTTTTGCGGGTATAAATCTGTTTAGCTATTTTTCAACTCCATCATTCTCCAGGCTAGAAGATTTGACATTTAAGTGACAATTGTTCCCTGACCTTTTTAGAAATCTGTGCTCATGCTCGGTCCTGTCCACTGGGAGCGGATCAGAGGCACCGTGCCCAGCTGAGAGAGTTAGCAAGTTGAATTCTAACAGAGCTATGAGCTGTGGAGACATGACAAAAAGGAGCATGATGTTTAACTCCAGGAGGAAATGTAAGTTCTGGCCCAGACTGTCTGTGAGATTGTGCATACCGGAAAAGCTTGTCTGTACATAAAACTCCTTGAACTTTTCCTTCCCGCTTGATAACCTCAACCTTTAATGTGATAGACTGACAAATCACATCTTTGTGAAGTAGAAAAGACACATGGTTTCACTGTAGCTTCTAATAAAAGCCTGAAATGTGTGGCATGCATATCTTTTTAGCATGGGTCAACACTTTGTAGTCCCAAGTTTTGCTAAAATTATAGCCGTAAGTCTTTTGTGTTATGGCTCTGTCGACTTTGCACCAGGCCTGTAATGATTCCTCCAATGACTCGAGTATCTCGATTATTTAAATTCCTCGAGGAAAATGTATCTGTCTCGGAGATTCTTTAAATGATGTTTTATTACTTAGCGCACCATGTTCCAGCCGGGTCGTTATTTGTGTTGGACAGCGCTCTCACTTCCGCTTATCAGTTGTCGCCAAGTACTAGCAGCATAACGTAAAATTTTCCAGGTTTTTGTTGTTTTTCGAAGGACCAATAAGATGCTTGGAGTAAGACAGCCTTTCTCCTCCTGAGACGGCATGTTTACCGTTTCAAAGTGAACGAAGGAAAAACGCTGCTGGTATATTTATACGAGAGGGACGGGGAGAGAGAGATTTACGAGTACTAGTAAATATTCTTTTACATCAGTTTGTTTGCAACTACAGAAAAGAAGATTTCCCACAGCAGTATGCTGCCTTTACCATGCATCACCATCTGCATAATCTGTTGATCTATAGTGATAGTTTTCAACGACTCATCAGTTTAGATCCGATCTGGTCAGAGCTCCTTCTTCCACAAAGACCAGATTTGTGGAGTGCATAATAATCATGATAATGTAGTCAGATTTTGACTCCTGAGCTATGGATCTCTGCAGCTCCTACAGAGTTAGCTTGGACCTCTTGGCTGTTTCTCTGAATGAAGTTCTCCTCGCCTTTCCCGTTGGTTTAGGTGGATGGCAGATTTGAAGTTTTGAAACACGTTCACCTTGCTTGAAGGACTGAACATTGCTCCATGCGATCTTTAAAAAGCAGGGTATTGTTTTGTCACCTAACCAAATCTTATCTCTAACCTCCCTGTTTTGTTCCTTGTAGATTATGATGATAATTTATTTATTTTTTGCTTAGTGATGCTCTGAAGCTTTATCAGAAGATCTAGTTTTATACTGGCACACAACTGACTGCAATTTAAGAGGTAGCAGATTAAAAGAGGAATGAGAACAAATATACACCACACTTTTCAGATTGTTTTTTTTTTAAAGAAGCACCACCAATAAT
Source organism: Alfaro cultratus (assembly GCA_903066825.1). Lineage (NCBI taxonomy): Eukaryota > Metazoa > Chordata > Actinopteri > Cyprinodontiformes > Poeciliidae > Alfaro > Alfaro cultratus. Next base: position 113,525 of record CAEFZX010027121.1, read on the forward strand.
CATTCACATTCCATTTCATATATGTGCACAAATTTGCATTGGTATATCACAAACTCCAAATAAAATACATTACATTTTCTGGCTGTAAGACAAAAGGATGCATTAATTTTTAAGGGTATGAATCTTTTTGCGACATGTCGTATTAATAAGAATGGTCCCAAATGACTCACCTAGGAAGGAGACGCAGACTTTGCAGAAGGTGTTGAACTGGAACTTGTTGGCGGCCTCCAGCAGCGTCTTGGCGTTGGCCGAGTCGATAACCAGCGAACCCGTGTAGACGAACTCCAGCAGCAGCTCCAGCACATCAGCGCCGATGTTGCTCATGGTGAGCTCCAGCATCTCCCCGCTCTTCGTCTCCCCTGATGACCTGATCAACCAATCATGACGGGGAGACAAGGCAAGTTTAGGGAAGTGTTCTTAGGAAACGCAACGAGGAGCAAACAAAAAAACAACAAAAACAAAGAAAAAGCAAAAAAACTGACAGAAAAAAGGAAGACAGGGATACAAAGACATGTATGCAACACACAACAGACAGCTAAAACAAGAGTTGGGAGGAAAATAAGAGTCATTACACAACAGTATAACACAAAGAGGAAAAGGGAAAAAAACTGAATTGTGGATGGTTTCTACTTTTCTATGGGGAGGGGGGAAGCAGATTTACAACTATAGCGCTGCATCTGAAACAAAATGTCTCCTCTGAATAAAGATTAGGCAAAAAAAATTATAAATGAAAAAAGTTATTGCTTTTGAAAGAAAGCATGCATTTTATGACTGGTTGCATGTATGCTAGGAGTTTATTGCAAAGCAAGCATACATGACAGGCTTAACGCAGAAAATGGAGAGACGAACATGTGACCATGTGAGGTAAATATGCTGGTCAAAGCTTGTTGCAACTGGCTGTCCGTGAGCCTACTCTGTCGTGTTGGATATCAAAGCTTGCATATCCACTCCTACTGGGATGACGTAAGAGGTGCCAGGGAGTGCTTGGATTCACAAATTAAATAGAATACGATATCCCTTCGTAATGCAGGGCCCAATAGGATGCTTTCAGAACTGGGCCACGTTGTGACTTTACTCGGATCAAATGGCCAAGATTAGTTCTCATGCAGGATCCCCTTGGGGAGGTATGAGAGCATTAAATAACACCTTACCACCCATGTTTAATGTCCCATGTGAAACAATAATCCACTCAAGGGCAAAATAAATGGAATCAAAGCACCGCAGACTGCATGCCCCCTCTACCATGTCTCGCTCCCTGCGGATATGGACATCAACAATATAAAAAGTAGCCTGCATTAAGATGGATGGAGGCAGTTTGCTCCTGCCAGTCATGCCGGCGCGATGATTATGTGTTGTCTGTCTCTGCGAGCATGTGCATTCACAGGTGTCTGTTTCCCTCTTATTTTGAAGGAATAAATTAGAAAGTGGCAACAGCATTTAGTGAGACGAAGATGGCCAAAACAAGAAAAAGCAAAAGGAAAAAAAACAAACAAACAAAAAAAAGAACCGACACGACACAGGCGGAATGGTTGGAGTGAAGGCTAGAGATGGGAAGCAGAGGAGGGTTGATGCGATTGACGACGAGGAAGCAAAAAGGAAAAGGGAGGCAGGGCGAGACGGTCCTTCCACAGGGAGCCAGCAGCCATCCTTCTGAGGGGAAAATTTAGGTGTGTTCCATGACTGTACCCTGGTCTTTTAAATAAGAGATGTCCCCGCCCACCCCAGATAAACACGCCATCACACCTCAACAGAGCCATTGTCCCCGCTGTAATAATCATCAGTAGCCTGTGGTGTATGAACTGAGGCGTTAGTCGTCATTTATGAGGCGTACTCGGGAAGTGAGAATGGAGAAGGTCATCCAAAATAAAAAAAACAAAAGACAACCGCGTTTGTCTCTGGATGGACATTGGCTGAAAAAACCAAAATGGTTACAGTTTTTCCTCCTGCAAAGCAAAAAGCCACATAGCGTTATTGCCCTTTTTCCTCTCAAAGCCCTGCAGTGGGGGCAGGTAGCAAGGCAGAAAAGAAAAAAAAAAAGGGAAAGGGGTGTGTGTGTGTGTCAGGGTTAAAGTGATGGAGGGAGGTGGGAAGAAGAAAAGGTAAGAAGAGGAGAGGGGAGCTAAAAATAAAAGAAGAGCATGCTCATCATCTTGGTCAATTAGTGCAATGGGAACCAGCTCAAGTGGCAGTTTGTTTTGTCTAAGCACTTGTGTTATGGAAATGACTTTTCTGGAGCTCTCCAAAAGAGGTGGATATTTATGCTGCGTTTGATTGCAGACGCAAATTTAAATATTGAAAGACGGAGGCAGTGAGGACAGGAGAGACAGAGGGAGGATAGATAGGGCAAGCGGGGAGGAAGATTGCCACACTCAGGTAGAGAAATCATCTTGTGAGGAACGCAACACTTATTCAAGAAGGAAATTTTGTAGGACAACCTGCAAGCCTGTCAACATTACCAACACACCCACGCACTTCCTTATTCATCTCAGAGCCTAAAAAAAAAGCCAGTTTACTGGGAGGGGAACTGCATCTAGTTGGCTCTAACCAGACCGTTTTTCATGGGGTGAGAACGTGCACTACAGAGATATGCTAAAATAGAGGATACAAGGCAAAGACCGGCTGGACTAAAAATGGCTCGCATTTAATTTCTGTCACAACATAAATCAGATATGAGTTGTATTAATGGATATAACAAAAGGTTTATCAGTGCTGGTATTCTGTTTTTTTTCCCTTCCCCTTTATTACAGTTTTCCTGCACTGAGTTTATGGTATTGGATCTGCAGTCCGTTGATCTTAAACAGGCGCAGAAACAAGCGAACCCTCTACAGGACAAAGAGGACAGGGTGACAGGTTGAGAGGTTAAAAGCTCCAACCATCCATCCAAGTGTGAACATTGAGCCATCAACACCGATAGGATGGGGGAGTGCTGTGGACACTGGATTGACAGACATGCCAAAAACTTTACTTGACCTGAAAAAGTTAACTTTGAGGACCGATTATCAGGAAGTACTACTTTGGCAAAAAAAAAAAAGAAAATTACTTTTGGATATGATCTCAACTGAATGTTATTGAAGAGGACCTCCAATTTGATCATTTCCCTGACTCCTTTCTATTACTGTGATTCTGAGAAAAGCTTTAGTTGGTCCGGTGTAAGGATTACTGCCAGGAGGGTTTCATCATCTAACTGTGGCTTGTGAAATTATATTTGTGGGTAAAAGAAAAATAAATTATTCTAGCTCAATAGCCTGCCCACTAATAGCTCTAAGATTGGTGCTGCTTTCAAACAAAACTTTCTCAAAATGCTGACACAAAACCTCTGCAAGAGATTGTTGAACTACATGTAACATTAAAGCCCTAGTACAATTTTATGGGGCCTCCAATACTCTATTCTTAACATGATTTTTATTGATCAAAGTAGAAATAAAAAAAGTGTTTACTGTGTGTCGTCTCTAAGGCTTTGTTCCACCAGTTTGCCCTGTGGAAAACCTGGACTATATGTGATGTGACAGAAGGTTAGTTTAATGTTTAAAAGTCATTATGGTCATCATTTGGATCCAGGTGGACAAATGCATTTTTTAAATTAATTTCAGAAATTTTGGTTGAGAAACCAGAATGTTTATTTAGTATAATTGGGTCTTACTAAGTATATGTTTTGCTTATGCAAAGCACAAGCTCATCTAGAGACAGGAACTGGCTTACGTGGATACTGAGACAAATAAATGAAACAGGTGGTTTTTATTTCATTTCTACTGACTAATTTTGCAGAGTTCAACTTATTGCTCATGCTCACAATTTTATAAGTAAACATCTGTCTGTATTTAAGGTGGTGCACTGTTTTAAACTGAATCTGCAATTTAATGAATGGCATTAAAATCGAGTATTCTTTAAAAATGTATACATATCAAATCGGATGCTAGCGCTTGGTTGGCATCGGGTCTTTGCATTTCCCCAAGCACAAACTCAAGTTCTGGTACTACTAAATTGGCTGGCATTAAAACCTACTTTTTAATTGCTTCTGCATAGGATTAGCATCAGAATAACAAAGTTGTTTTCTCTTCTCTGCTCTGCTTAATTTGTTAATAAAATACAATCTACATGGCTTAAACAAGTTGCGTAAAGCAACAAGCTTTTAGCAGCTTGTTGCAGAAAGCAACATGCTGCTAAAAGCTGTGGATGCAGCTGCTATTTTAGATAAAATTCATATAAATAATTTCCAACTAAGTTGTTGCACACCATCTGCCTTTTAATGTCTTATCGGAACCAGCATTCGCATATAAACCTGTTGACATTAGGGCATCTTTTTGTAAGGATTTACCGTACTTTATTTTTCCTATTCAGAATGTTTATTAGTAAACTGCATTTCTACTGAATGGTGCATGAAGGTTTTACTTTTCATTATCTATATCTTATGTTTAATGTCTTGATTTTTCAGTGTTTTCTCCTGCAGTAATCATAGTGTTACCTTCCCAGCAGCTCTGCTCCTTTGACCCTATGTGAGAGTTTTTACAATGCTTCTAAATTTATGTTGAAACATATGAAGCATGCGTGGTTGTTGGGTTTCCAGTCTATATGTGTCCATGACCATATTTCTGTGTGTGGCATTTATGATTTTCAGAGAGTTGGTTTGGGTGCTGTGAGGGTTGTGTGTGTCGTTTTTAATCTGTAAAGTACTTGGCCCAGTTGTCAGTATGCCGTTAAAGTGCTACATAAATAAAGTTTGATTGATTGATATACAGTTTATCTATCCCTCTCCCTGAATTTAATATAATCGACTTGTTAGAATTAAATAATAAACTAATGACCACACAAATCAATTCACTGTACTGTGTGCTGTTAATGTATAATTACATTTGGCAATTTGGGAAACTGGACCCTTTAAATATTAGCCACAACAATGTAACAAAACAGAGTTGCGGTAGCACCGTTAAGAGCCTTCCCCCCCCTAGGCTGACATGTGCAGCAGAGGGCTGAACAAAGCACATGGGATAGTGGTATTCACACAGGACTGACACTGTAATGGGCATTAAAACAGCTCCATGCACATCTCACAGTCATAACGCTGTCTGACTCACAAGCGTACAAAAACTCATGGGCCGACACAGATGGAAAAATGGTTGAGGAGGAGGCGGGGCAAATGGCAGAAAAAGCACGTGTCGGGACTACTCAAAGATCTCGGAGCTTTTCACATTACTGTGGTGTGACAATACAGTCGCCATAAATTAAACGCCTGCAAGCACACTTATTGGAAAAATCCCAAGGGGTAAAAATGGAATTACCAGCGATGATCTGTCCCTGCGCTCCGTGTGTTGGCCCTTTTAACGGTAAGGTAATAGGTTTTTAGGAAGGGGTGAGAGCGCTAGTGTCTGTACATTTGGGAACGACATTATATCCTGCAGGTGCAGCATATGACGCTGAGTGCAAACTTAAGGGAACCTCCCCAAATGCTAATTTGTTGTTTCAGATTTTTATTTTAAATCACATAAAAGCCCATAAACTATTTTGCCTGGGCTTTGATATCTCTTCTAAGCCACTGGATTGCTGTGTGTGTGGGTAGGCCACAAAAAGAAATGTAGATGTGTTTTTCCTTATTTTGTAAAATAACACCTCTTCTGCTCTGACTAATGCTGCCCACCCAAATTTCACATTAGTACATCTTTTTTGTGAACACATCCACACATAAAGATACCTGATCACACCTGTTGTTTACCATGAACACACACATCCAGTCCTAAGCAGATACCATATACTCTCGTAACGGTGGGGTGTTTTATGAGCTGACAGGGGTTCTGACCGGCAGTAAATGCCTTCTGAGCAAGCTGGCTGAGGAGGGGTGAAGTACAGAGTATATTAGAAGATGAAAGCACCTCTCTTCCTATTTCTGGTATTTGACCTCATAAAGATGTGGACAGTAGTGAGCCACGTGGAGCATAAGCATATTTCAAGCCATGCTCAAAAAGTGACCCAGGAGGCACATGGGAGGCCGTAACTCAGAGGCAGATCAGCCTCAGGTCAGTCATGGCCAAAATAAGCTTATTTCTCTGTACAAAGTCTGTTTTTGTACAGCCTTACCATTTTCTTTATGTTAGCCCCAGCTAAATGTTAGCATAACGCTTTTAGCTTTACCAGTCCTGACCAGTTACTGAGCAATCCAAACTTTACCAAGCTATAAGAATCAATGTAAAATTACATAATATTTCAACAACCTGTTGAAGAATCTGCAATTCACTTGTGCTGCGAGAGATCGAGAGAGAGAAAATGAGGAACAGGAAGGCTGAAATGAGAGCGCTCTCATGGAACATGCTCAGTTTGGATATGTTTGCAGCCTTTTGGAAATTTCAACAGTGAAATAAGGTTCTACATGATCTAGAAGACAAAAAGGGAGTCTGTGTTTTTAGTAATCTACTCTAATCACTACAATCATTTAAAATGTCAATTTTAAATGCTTTTGTCCGTTTTAAATTGAAAGTAAATTTATGGTTTAAACCAACATTAAAAAATGGATAAGTTTTTGGACAAAATAATTTGGACAAGTGGGTCTTCACAAATGCTACAGATTAGAAAACTGATTATGTAAAATCTAAGATGTCCTCAAATTTTTGTGGCATTAATTCAAGATTTCGCAGTGAGAAGTCAAATGATGAAGCTCCAAATCAGACTAGTTTTACTAATATTTAACTAACTGATGACAATTTTCTCTCCTGAAGAGTTTGATGAAACAAGGGGAACCAGACAATGAAAGACGCAGCAGGAATGAAGATGAGCACGATACAATTCAACCCTGCTCCTTTGGGAGCTTTTGCTGTGCTGAGGCTCTGTCTTTGCACATAAACGATCTGGCTTCTTCCCAGATAAGAGCTGCGGCTGAGACAATGTGATGGACAGGCTCACAAGAAGGGTGGGGGTGAGGGGTGGGTGTCTATTTTATCAAAAATCACTTTGGGTGCCTAAGGAAACAGGTGTGCTAGAGTCAAGGTCAAAGTAAAACTGGCCATCTGTGTTTTATTCATGGCTTTAGCAGCTGTCATTGAGATGAGTGGTCCTCATAAGGACGTGCTTCTTCGGCTTTCTCCACCTCGGTTTTGGCTCTTGAGCCCTCCACCCTCACCCCGCTCCCCTTCCATCCCTGTTCAGGAGGAACAAGTGTATCTGTGGCAAGGCAGGAGGCCGCCGCAGCTGATAAGCAGCACTCTGTCCTCTGATGAGCTCAACGTCGTGACACTGTGACTACGAGGCAAAGTGGGAGACTTCCCTACAGCAATGCCGCTATCGCTAGAGTGTACATCTTTTGGTTTTCCTTTGTCCTCGCTAAGCACTTCCTTCCTAGCAAAAGAAAAAATAAATATATAAAAAATTACACTACATAAACATAAAAGTGGCAAAGCAAGTTTGGGTCCAATCAAGCCGAAAGCACCTGCAGGGATCTGAAGTAAAGATGACGACATTAGGGATTTATGGTGTTACCTTGCTGGAAAACATGGAGAGTACAAAAATAAGGACACACAGTCATGCATGGGACTGACACGCAGGTACTTGTATTCACAAAACAGCCAGTGAAGACAAAAGGATATGGAGCACAAAGGACAGATACTTGGGGAATACTTGAATTTAACTCATTTGAATACGTCGGTGAAAGATGGGGATAACCTGTGAAAGCCGTGTTTCTGTTTTGTTCTTTGTTAATGCTTCTGAAATTCCTTTCTTAAACTCACTAACCCAGATGTATTAGCATATGAAAAGGCTGGTAATCAAAGAAAAACTCAGAGAATTAGAAACAAACAAAATACTGAAGCTCTGGTGACAGGAAAAAATAAAAGTAAAAAATCCCTCTGCCTGCAGAGGACAGTGTGGCTTTGGCAAATTATCACCTAATGTGTGCAATGTATGATTCTTTTGTTATGGCCCTTCGGTGAGTTTAAAAAAAAAAACAAGAAAGAAAAAATCATCCCCAGTCATGGAACATTTTTACTGCTCATTAAAATGGAAATGTGGTTAAATTCGCCCTACATGGGGAGGAAAAGGTAATGACGAATGTTGACCTTTTTCTCCAGTTTGGGATACATTCATTTGAGTGGGTGGAGGAAGGAATGGCTGCTGGCCCTGTGCTAGGAACCAAAGTCTTCACACACCTGCAAGAGAGAGAGGGGAAGGGAAAAAAAGCAACACAAATGCGCCCTATGAAAAGAACAGGCTGGATCAAGAGCTGGTGGGAGAGCGGAAGAGGGCGGAAGGAAGGAGGGAGGGGAGCGAAGGCAAACCTTTTCACCAGGTCCTTGAAATACAAGCTGCAGGAAGCTAGAACATTTTGGTGGACTTCAAACTCTTTGCCTTCAACAATAATTTTCAGGTCTGTAAACTCTTTTGTTCTGCGCTGTTGGTTCAACTCCTTCAACATCTCTGTAGAAGAAGAAAAAGAAACAAACAGTGCCATAGTGAGGTTGAGAGTTTCACAGTTGTTGTTTTTTTCATACATACATACATGCATACACAAAGATAAGTGCATGGACAGCATGGCAAGAAAACAAAGGTGCAGACTGCAGAACACGTTTATGACCAGGCTTAGCTTATTCGAGTAGCAGAAAAGTCATAGGTACAGATTAGTTCAAGCATTTCTGCAAATATGAACGGAAAGAAGGAAGCATAGAGATGTGCATGTTAAAAAATAAATCATATATTAAACTGTTTAGGGTGGAAAGAAATCACTCAGAAAAGGCTAGTGTTTGGCAGAACAATAAATGTAAGTAAAAACTACAGTGTGTTACAAAACTCTTCAGACTGCTTACACTTTATCGCAGTTTGTCAGATTACAACCACAAACCTCTACATATTTTATTGTGATTTTAAGTCAGACGACATGGTAGCTCACATTTGTGAAGTAAAGACATTTTTGTTCTGTAGGGATCATTTGAGTTCAGATCCCTATACCCCAGTAATCTTAAATTAAATCTAGAGCAACCACTTGCCTCAATAATCTCAACAGGAAGATTAGTCGTGCACGCCACAAATCTGGCCGTTATGTAAGGGTGGCAAGAGGAAAGCTGTCGTTGGAAGTCATAAAAGCATGTGGTCAGGTGAAAATACAATTCAGGCTTTTATAGTCTGTATTCAAAATGCCATGTAGGAAAACAATGATTTAAAACCAAGATTTCAGTCTTTACTTAGGAAGTGCAAAGTTGGAAGAGACGGATCCTAAAAGTCTTGCAGCTGCAATTGCAGCAAAAGGTGGGTCTATAAAGTGTTGACTCTGGCAGGATGAATAGAAATGCTTGCCACACTTCCTGATTTTCCGTTATAAAACTAAATACAAAAAAATTCCTTCCACTTCACAACCATGCACCCCGTCGTATCAGTCTCTCATATAAAATCCCCAAAAAATACATTGCAGTTTGCGGTTGTACCTTGACAAAATATGAAAAAGTTAAAGCGGTATGAACACTTTTGAAAGACAGTCAAAAAGACAGTTTTTTATAATCAGCGAGATTGTTAAACTTATAATAAACAAGCAGCACCAAGAGCAAAAGATCTTGGTCACACACCTAATATCAAGATTAGAGAGGATCTAAAATATCAGAGGACTGAAAACAGAGACACTGTCAATGCATTATTCAGAATGAAATCAAAATCTTTGGCCTCTCACTTAAGCCGTACTCAGCACAGAGCTGACCTTCACATGCTATCCGCTAATCCCACCATCCTCTCCTCTCACGCTTTCAATGGAAAAACACCCATCCAAGCACACACTTATCCTCCTCTGGAAATAAAAAATAAATAAATAAAGTTGTGTATGTGTGTGTGGGGGGGAGGGGGGTTGGGGGGCAAGGACAGCAGATTCTGAGAGAACATGCTTGGAGCCAGAAGCAATGTGCCGCTGAAGGCCACGGCACACAGAGAAATGTGGCGAAGCAGCGCCATGCTAAGCCTGGCCTTACTGTAGCGTTGGGTCGGGGGCGCTTGTTTGTCTGCATCTTAATGAGGCACCATGAGGGGATGCTGAGAGTGAAAATCAGCGGGGGACTGGCAACGTATCCTACAGCTCTGGGAGGGAGATCCGACGCCGACGCTTTGTTAATCTCCTATTGAGACTGCCACTAAAAACAGCTCTGAGAGGCTTCGATTGCTAAATACAGATGAACGGGGATGTGGAACATCGTGATTATGGAAGGAGGCGCCTTCCAGACGAACGCTGCGGCATTAGCAGAGCGGTTCACTGAAGCTACAGACTGTGAGGCACAGAAAGCAGAGCCTGCGTGGAAAAAAGGCACACCATCCAGGAGAGAGCGAGCAGACCCATGTGAGATAAGGAATAATTCAGATAAAAAAAAGGTGGCAAATCCTTTCCCTAAAACTAAAGTGCGTACTACCTTCACAGAACTAGCTTAAATGTGGCAATCTGAACAAAAGCAACCTCATCTGTATAACTGCCATGGTGAGTCAGCTGTCAGTAAGTCAAGGTGATGTTTATGAGCAAATGCGTGATTTAAACAAGCTTGAAAACGGCAGAAACTGACCAATGTGATTGTGCCGATGACAAAACGGATTTCTTGTTGTTATCATCCTGACAGAGGTCTGTGTTCATCCCAGACTGAAAGCTAGGATTTAATTAACCTGGAATGACACTCACCTTTCTGTTCGACTAGAATATCTGCTCATTTAGCTCCCTCTTTTCTCCCCGCCTGACACGCAGAGCTCAGCTATGAATTATTTCAGTGGCTGAAATTATACAGCATAAAGACACATGACAAATAAGATGCGATTCAGATACGTGCTTCGAACACGGGGAAAAGAAAAAAGAAAAGAGAAAAAACCCCGGATCTTTTCCAGAGTTATTGCATCAAGGAATGACTGACCTAAAAGAAAATGACCTGGTTATTAAACACGCTGAATACTAATTGAGGCAGAGAATAATGAGTGCTGCTGTTTTTGACAGTACATCTCCTGTACTCTGATTGGTTGCACGGCTACATGGTTCATGTAAGCCATAGACATCCGCACAAAAACACAAAAGGCTGCCTTGTCTTTCATCAGTCTCTCTCTCTCCCTCTCTCTCTACTTTCCACTTGCCACTGTCAGTTTGCCAGATTTCTGATTACTTTGTGGACATGGACTCTGAATAATGAAAGCACGGTAGTTCGGAGTCTGCATTAGAGGATTTCCAGGCAGTGCTATGGCTCTCACCTCTAATCAGCCACACCTCATACCACAAGTTTACCCCAAGAAAAGGGAAAGTAAGCGGGAGAGATGGAGAACTCCACTTGTCAACAGACAATGGCCACCTCCCTTGGAGCAGCGCACACACACACCTGAAAGCGTGATGGAAAAGCTAATTATGGCTTCGTGGGGGTGCATTAGCAGAGCACCCCCAGAACAACTCGTCGCCGCCCCGGACCATGAAACTGCACACGGCATCCCTATTTTTGGAGATGGGCACACAGAAGTGTGGAGAAGGAAAGCCATGCTCAATGGAACCAAGGCAGCGTTGAAACATCTCAATACTCTCTTAGAGAACTGTAAAGCTCTGCAAGACTCAGTCACACCAGATGGATAAAATAGTAGTACGATTCCAAGTGAGCAAGCACCCTCATAGGGGTATTATGTGCTATAGTGAAATTCTTGAGGGTGACACACAACGCAAACACTGATGCCATGTCGTAGCACATTGTCCTGCCCCCCAAGTACCTCACGGTAACACCACCACCCTGTGCTATCTTTTCATGATTGGCCGACATGCCGCAGTGGGGGCATGAACGCTGCACCAACTCTGCTGTTCAGCCTAGTAACTCTACTCAAACATGTCTGTGCTCTGTGGCCAATGGGTTCTTCAGGTGGGATCTCAAGTAGCCTATCAGCTTGCACCCGGAGTCCCGGCCAAACGCCGCCGTAAGTCAGTTACCAAACAGCTGATTGGCAGCAGCGAGAATACGACTCGGCACACGATTGGTTGCTGAACTGGGAGCCATTTTGGGGTTCAGCACTGAATTTGCACGCACATCTGTAGTTCCACCATTTTGTGTTACACAAAACCCCACCATTCACGAAGAGGTGCCTTAAATTCTCGACTTTTTTTTTTTTTTAAACTGTATGAATTTAGGAAACTGTGTTGAAGGGAAAGAACTAAATGAGATAAATCTCCAACTAGATTTCTATTGTGCAGTTTTGGGAACATAAACTACTTCTATTCCATGTTTTTACCTTAAAAAAAAAAAAAAAAAAAGCCAAAAAGTATTAAATTATTAAATCTAAAATTAAATTTGGCCTTACATAAAATATATTTAGTTAATTTCTATTAGGTTTTTCCACTATTTCCACTCAAAATTTTTTCCAAATGTTGAGTGGAACATTCAATTTAAAAAGTAAGAGAATTACTTTAAAAACATAAATAAATGCTTTACATTATTTTTTTAATATTATTTGAACTATTTCAAAAAATTTCAACAGAAATTTGTTTTAAATACATTTTAAACAAAATGTTACTTTGACAAGAAAAACAGAAATTCTCTTCCTTTTGAAGAATTAATTTTTTTAGGAGAATTATCTGTTACACCAAACATTTTATTTCATCACAGAAATATGAGGAAAAAGATCCATTTAAAACAGTTCAAATTCCCTAGTTGCCCTTGCTGTCTTACTTTTCAAATGAGATCCTGCCTTTTTAATAAGTAAACACATAATTATCTCTATTGGCTTATCCAGAAGGACAACATTCAACGTTTAGCTTCTTAAACGGATGCTGATGTGTTCATTCTGACCTTTCACATGTCTTTTAAAAACTTTAAGCAATCAATCAGCAGAACTTGGAGCTTAATTATGCAGAACAAACCAGCCTCCCTGATCAATAAGTCATTGTACATTCTACTATAATGGCTGTCTGTAAACTGTTGAAAAGGTTTGTACTTTTATTGCTTCGAAAATCAACAAAATTATTTTTTTTTAATATGACAATATTTTTTTATGGCAACGAAAAAAAAACAAACTTTAAAATTGTGGTTTTAAGAATATTTTTCTGCCTTATGGTCAATGTTTGGGCAACGAAATTGGACAAATCTAATAAATAAAATTACAGTTTTTCTCCTTGAAAGACCGATTTGATATGTTATTCACATTCGACATTTTCAAGAAATAAATGAATTAAAACAATTTTTTAATTCTTGTTTTGTTAAAATATTGTGGAAAAATAGTATTGGATATTTACATGCATAATTATTACCAAATTTATTTATTTTTTTAATCATTATCATCAGCAATAATCCTTTTGATTAGCATAAATAGAAGCTTACAGCATCAGAATTATTATTTTTGTTTGTTTTAGCTTTGAAAGGTAAATTTAAGGAAGAATTCAAAAAGAAGCTGAGTGACCTTTTAAGGAGGATGAGAGACGGAGATGGTTGGATCAATATAGGCTTCCTCAAGCAAAAGCCTTTGATACAAAGAAAAAATTTATTTCAAAGAAGGAGAAAAGGCAGAGTAAGACCACAGTGGAGGGCACAGTTCATCATATTGCAAACAAAGAAGCTCATTCTCAATAAAAAGCTTTTCTAAAGCAACGGATGAGTCTCAAAAATGGCTTCTCCAAAACAGAGCAGAACCGGAGTGAAGTAAAAATCAGCGTAATTAAATATTTGATATAGATACACTGCCATAGTCTAAATCTGCTTGAAAGCCTATGTGTTTATAAAATTATTTATTTACCGATGACCTTGATAAAAACTTAACAGCTTCATGCTGTACATTGGTCTATGCACAGCATACGCAAACAGCATCCTTCTCAAAGCTGGATAAATATTTTATTTTTCACAGAATTTCAAAAAAGTTTTTATTTCCATTACTGCTTTAATTCCCGATGTGATCATCCTGCACTTACCCAAAATACAATATATTTTGTTCACAGGAAAATGTAATTAAACAAATAACATTTAATTTAGTGGCATTAAATGACGCTCTGTTACGATACAATCATTAACAACATTTCAGAGCAAATTGCATGGCCTTTATTTGTTCATAAAATTTGCAAAAATAGTAAGAAATTTATAAGGTATTTTAAAGAATGAATAAAAAAATTAAGCTTCTTAATTTAATGTTACACTTAACACAAAAACAGCCAATAATAACTTGACTTTCTGTTGAATCTTGTAAATACTAATAATATCCAGCATAGATTATAATTTGATTATATTCAAATAATTTAACGGATTGTGCTAATATTTTTTAAAAGAATTTTTTGTAACTTAAGGAAGCAAAAAATAAAAAAATGGAAGAAATGTTTTATTTTAAAAGCCAAGTGCTTCACACTTAAACATTTTATAATAAATGAAAAGAGGAGAAATCGGATTTTTTAATTTACTTTTTTTTTTTTATCGTACAGCTAAAAAAAAAGATTTTTTTAGCCAATCCATAAAATTCACTTCGAAAAGTCAAACCAGCTCTTGAATGAAGCTAAAACAAACCTCTTTCTGAGAAGTGTGTTGAGATAATTCTCGCTGTAATTTAAAACTTAATTTTATACTTAAGGCAGCAACAAAATACCAAAAATTATATCTGTTTTTCTTTCTTAAGAATGGAAGGGGATAACCACTACCCAAGCTGAATGGTTCATCAGCAATCACTCCCTAGCGCTGTCATTATGAGCATCTCGAAAGGCTCGATGGCTAAATGTCAGACTTTAACAGGTGCAAAATAACATCAACACCATCCCGCCAACTCATGGAGATGCCATCTGCTGGAACAAACAGAGCTTTCGCGTGGATAAAAGCCATCACATCTCATGCGCAACCCAATTTCGCTTCAATGTGCCATTACTCGTCACAGTCTCTAAAACATACCTCGAACAATCATCGCCACATTCATTTCTGGAGACATCTCAACAGCCTTTGCCTACTCTAAGCAGAACAAGCTCGCAAACATCATCAGAAATCCTCAAGACCCCTTGAGATTCTAGCTGTCCTGATTTCAATCTGTAGGAGAGCACGGGCGTCTTATAGCCTTAGAGAATAGTCCATGATGAGGGCGCTTTATTTCCCCCCACCCCTCTTGCTTTAAACTTCTGTGCTGCACTGCTGGAGCCTCACCGCGGCTGTCAACTGGTCTGGACTGAGCCGTGGGGAGACAAAGAGAAAAGGAACTTGTGCCCCTCAAAGACGCCGCCTGGGCCTTTGTTTCCTTCCACAATACACATCAAAAAAACCTGCAGCAACAGAAAAAAAAGAGAAACCAAGTTGCTCTGTCCTGCACTATATGCCCAGACCCTCTGTCAGGACCCACCAGTGGAGGGGCCAAGTGTGTGTGTATACACAGACAAACAGCTGGCAACTGTGAAACTAAATTGAAGCAAACACCAGCACAAGTTCAGAAGATGGAGCACAAACAAAGATGCCCAGAGAGCACCCAAAGGCCTGCTGCAACATTGTGACAGGATGTCATGCTATGTGCTCTGTTCTTTGTGTTCACTGAGGGGATGAAGAAAAAATAAATAAATAAAAAATCTCCGGTCCCAGCTGGTACAGTGGCTTCCTCATTAGGCAGGTAGGGGGTACAGTGTCTGACAAGCGGTCATAGTCAAGTTTTAACAAGAGGATACTCCTGTGGATAGCAAACAGGAGCCCTGACATGCTCCTTCCCTCCTTGAGGCGCTGCAATGCAGGCACAAGGACAGAAATATTTCAGACACTTTGCATAAAAAGTTCAAGTACTGAAGTAGAAATACATAACACATATTTTCTATGGTTCTAAGGTTTTGTTGCTGGCAAAAATCAAAACGACTTAAGATTTTTATTTTGGAGAGTGTGTTATAAATTACTGTCTGAGAAGGTTCAACCTGCATAAAAAATGAGATGGTTGCCACAATCTGACAATCTGAATCAAGTCGGAAACTTAAAAAAATAAAATAAAAACAAACAACAAAAAAAACAGATTTTTTCTGTCAGTGAACACACCATACCTGAGTGCTACCCAGGTCAAAGTAACAACAGTAATGGCTTTGGTGCAAAAGCTATTACAGAGTAAGAAACACTTGCTGTTAGCCGTTTTTAGGATCAGGAAGGTGTTAGAAATGAAGTCAGGGGAAGCACAGAGATGTAAGAAGCTATTTAATAGGAAACTGTGTTTTCAATAACAAACCCGAGACATGTCTGTGATTCATTCAAAGCTCCGAGAGGGTGAATAACTTTCAGCAAGTACCAAGAAAGTTGAACTTATTACGGCAAAGTTGCTCAGTTTTATCCTTTTGAGCTTTTCCCCCAGTCTGTCGTGGAACATGCCGGATTTGGAAGCGGTGGCAGCTTCCTGGAAATGTCAGAGTTAAGGCGAAGATCTACTTTCTGCTCTTCACCACTACCAGATTCTAAAGATACATTAAAATGATTTGATAGATAATACCTAAATGACTGCTCTCTCTCTCACACACACACACACACACACACACACACACACACACGTTCAATGTGCTCCTCTGTTGTTAGCATAAATAATTAATGATTCCTCACAAGAGGAATTTTTAAGGTACTAACCCCTGCATTATGATTGGTGAATCTCCAAAAATGAAACCCATGCATATGTTTTTCTTCCAATAGGCAGCTGTACACTGCTTTGTGTAAATCTGTTGCATCAAATCCAAATAAAAGGGATTTATACGTGAGAAAAATCAAGAATGAATACTTTTATACATTTATGAAATATTCACAAAACATACTGAATACACTGAAAAGCTGACATTACAGTGTCCAAAGAATCCCGGTTTGTTTGAAATGTTTATGTTCCCGCTGTTATGATTCATCTAATCTGGATCACATGATGTTATATTTCTGACAGGAACCTGGAAGGCAGCTAAATGTGCTAGACTGATGTGTTCACAGAATTACTCAAGCGAGTGGGCCAGGAACACAAAGAAATAGGATGTAATGAGCACTGAATAAGCTAATAATTATAAAATAGTGCAACCATTTTTATTTAAAAAGGGAGAACTTTTGGATAGTTTTTTGTCCCCGTGGGAGAGGACAAATGTGTTCACTGTGGATGATTAAATTTTAAGCTATGACAGCCTGCCATACAGACTGGTGGCACCTCGTAACAGCAGGTTGCTAACAGAATGTATTCCATGTAAACAATCACCCTTTCTGCCAGAATCAAATTGCTATCTGGATTTTTGGCTGTTTTCGGCTGGCAGATGTGTTTACATTTATACAGAAGCAGAAACTTTGCGGCACCGGAGTTTCGATTTATTTAGCTCCATCACAAACCGTGCATTAAAATGGAGCCACGCTGTTTAAAATGAAAAGGGATGGCCTTCAACACCAGCAATAAAAATGAAGATGGACTTTGCAGAAAGGGTTGATGATACTGTGGATTATTCAAACTAAAAATCACTCAAACTCTGCCATGTAAATTTTCACATTCTTACTTTATCCATGAGTCTTCAGCATTGATTGGTTTGATAATCACGTAGGACTGTAAGCCATATTATGCTGCAAAAAAGACAGACCTGCGTGGTTCAAATCAATCAACAATGCTTTGCAAGAACTTTCACACCCAAAAAATGTGTGCACATGTTATTTCAGGTTACAATCTTTAGCGTAGTTTGCAGTTTGCCATTAGCAATGAAGGAGACACCACAGACATGTGGAAGCAGTCAGATGAGAGCAATGTTTTACCTGTTGGTCTAGAAGTAAAATGCTATGTGTGGTGAAAACTAATACTGCATGTTACTCTGAGCACACCATGAAACCATGAAATATGGTGGGGGCATCATCATGCTGTGGGGGTCTCTTTGTTTGTCTGGCACAGGGAGACTGGTCAGGCATGACGAGGAGATGGCATTTCCGGAAGAAAAACTTTTAGAGGCTGTAATAGATTTGAAAATGAGACAGAGGTTCACTCTTCCAGTCTAATGTAGAGTCACAGTTACAATGGAACTGTTACCAACCAAAGCACAAAGTTTAGTTTCTAGACACGCAATGTCTAGATACACACCATATGGATTTTTTTTCTGCAAAGATTTTTAAAAGCCATGCATAATCTTTCCTCCGCTTCTACTTCTTTTTTTTTTTTTTTTTTTGCTTGTCTATTTCATAAAACCCTGCTAAAGAATTAAGTCTGTGTTTTTACGCAAGACAAAATTAAAAGGACATAAAAATATGACTGCGAGGCAGCGTATATCAGAAGAGAGCAAACTTTCATCCAACGCATCACGAAGGACGACATTGTCAAGCTTAGCTCAGGGTTGAATAATCCACCCTCCCTGCAGCCAAAGGACAATGTCACTGTGGACAACGAGTGGGCCCTGATGCGGAGATAAATGCGCAGAGATGCATATGCGGACACTATGCTAATGAAATTTCACATAAGCATGTTTGCATGCACAAACACCAAGCTATGGGAAAAACAATGTCACCTGAAAACTGAAAATAATCCTAATGCTAACAGCGATGCTGTCTTCACAAGGAGTTTCTGGGTGGTGAAGATAACATACTGTATGCTGGAAGGGGATCTGATAACAACTGAGTGGTTGTCCAACACTTCTCTATCTTCACTGCTAATTATGGTTAAGTTAAACTTTTATAAACTGCTGGAGGGGGTGTTGTGTTGTCTTAATCCGCATAATAAACCCTGGAGGAAAAAACAAGGTTAATTGAGAAAAATGAATCATTAAGAGACAGGTGTTCATGCAAGGAAGCCTTTAAAAGCACATTTGCAGCCTGTGTTCTCTTCGTGAATCATCTAGAGGGTTAGATGAACATTAAAGTTTGTATAAGAGGAGCTTGTGTTACAATGCAAGTCAAACTGAAAGAATCAAGTGCTGTTCAGCACAAGCCCCCCCCAAAAATATATTGCTACCATTTGCAGCTTCAACTGGAGCACTTCTCCTCCAAGAGCTCAGTGAGGCAGAGATTTGAAATTAACCCATCTCCTATCAGGATGACTACAAATGTAAAACTTGCCTCAAGGCTCAAAGTTAGGGAGCCTTTCCACATGTGCTGATCATCTGCAGTCTGAGTTTCTTCCCGAAAGGAGATTTTCTCAGAGGAAGCGCAGACGGACACTGGGAAACTTAATGTGATGAACGACAGAGCTGTGTGCTAAAATAAAGGAACGCGAGATGTAGAGATTGTAAAAGGAAATGTACCAAGTTCAGATTCAGCTTTTGTAAGCCCCAAAAATACATCTGAAGAAAAATCTCTATTAAAATATTCAGAGAAAACAGGAAAAGTCATCCATACAGAATACACTTCTTCTATTGAATAGCTGTTATAAATTCCAAAGAAGGAAAAATCAGGAAATAAAGGATTTCATGTGGATCTTCTGAGGCTCATAATAGAACTATAATAACACAGTTAGAGGATATTTACACAAAAATTAAAAACAAATACAAAATGTCTAATTATAGTTACCTACAGATAAAAGGTAAGATGCTTCTGACATCTCTCATTCAGGGTTGGCTTACCACAAATAATGGCAAAGTTGTAGCCTATGTCTAGTATACATTTGCGTATGACTTGTTTTGTCTTTACAGGGCACCGTCTGTGGGAGACTTCTGATGTGGTTGACTTTGTGCTTGAGGGCTATTTCCTTCCACTCAACTTTCCATTATTATGTTTCCCACAGACAGACTTGCACTCCTTGCAATGAATGTCAGTGACAGTCTGCTGGACAACTGTCAGCTCAGCAGTCGTTCTTGTGACTGTTAGGCAATAACATAAAAAATATTTTTATTAATCTTACATAATGCTCTTCATTTGTGAAAAACTCATTTTAGGTTTTCACCATCTGTGCACCATAATCATCATTGTTTGAAATACATCCCTCTATTATGATCTATACAACAAGAGTTTCACTTTTTAAACTCAATTGCTAATGTAAATAATGTTTTTGATGATATTTTCATTTATTGAGATGCTGCTACACAAACAGGGTCCCCTAAATGTGTGTATTTGTTGTATTTACAGGTTACTAACGGAGCATCTCCAGGGGTTGCAAACAGGACCGAAAACTGGAGCTGAGCAACTGCTGCTGCTGTGGAAGACTAATGTGACCATAGCAGAAGTTCCTGCAAAAGCTTTTCTTAAAAGGGCAAAAAGAGGAAGGCCTTACCAAAAAAAAAAAAAAAAAGCTTTGCTGTATGTAGGTAAAAAACCTGCTTGTGTCAATTAAATTGAATAAAATGCAAACGGAAAATGTTTGAAGCCCAAAAAGTTTGAAGTTGTGGGTGGCCTGGAGGCAGCTGTGTTGGGCCCTCTCGCTCGGCCTTCAGATTGAGGCACGTATTGGGATCCGATTATGGGTGTGAGAGAATGTCAGCTTGCTTCCCAGCTCGTCTTTCACCTCGGATGTGTTTATGAGTTTGGCTTGTGAACGTTCCACTCTGGCTTTACGCTCTGGTGACTGCGTTACCTTCCAGGTTGCCCTAAACCGTAAGAAGGCCAAGCCACCTGTACTCTTCATCCCTCCATCCCCCCAAAAAACACCAAAAAAAAAGGTACAAGAAAGAGAAAATCCCATGTCACCAGAGCAGCTTAAGATAAATGTCACATCTCCCCCTGAAGACAGAGGATATGTGTTTACTGTGTAACTTTGTGAAAGTCATAGCAGCTCGAGCAGAAAGGTTAGTAGAGGGGTTAGAAGGTATGTGGGAGTCTTCTCGGCAGACTACACGCCTGGGATGAGCTTCCACAGCCTACAGAGTGGAATCAGGCGAGTAATCTTTGCTTTTCATCACCCCCCCCCACCCTCAGCCCCCATCTTTGCTTCTTCCCTCCATTCTTCCCTCCTTCAGTTCGCTCCTCCCTCCCTTCCACCTTTTCTCTCAAGGGATAGAAAACAATCTGTTAGGTGACTAGAAGGCCCCACAAGTTCTGATTGTGCACAGCATGCTTCAGTGCTTATGTATTGCTGGTGTGTCCTTGTGAAGTTGTAATCTAAGTTTTAATCTCTAATATAATACTTTTTTAGCCTTCAGTGCAGAGCAAGGGGGTACATAAGAAAACAGTGGCTGTATCTGAGACCTGGGTGCAGCCTAATGATAATAATACTCAACCATATAAGAGCCGCATTTTTTAGAAAAGAAACACTTTCGACGAATCTAATAGAAGCAACGGCACGTTGCCGTTTCAGCACTTCATCCTTATGGCTGAAGAAGGCTTTCAGGCTTAAGGAGAGCACTACTAGCCAACAAAGATCACTTGATTGCAGTGCAGACCATTATCATTTATCTAAGTCACAGGAGAATTATGTCTCTTCACATGCAAAGCCTGTTGCTAACTCTGTGGAATAATGAGTCGGAGAGGGCAGCGGTTCTCACTAATGTCTAGTCCTGTCATTAGTATTTATTAGATGCCCTGCGTGCATTATCAAACCCATTTAAAAGTTTCTAGGTAGAGAAAAGTTAAGGCCATCCACTCGGATAAGGGAGCATGGCGTCGACATTAGCACGCTGGTGGTACTTCGACTGTCTTTGTTCCTTTTTTATTCCCCCTTTTTTTTTTTTGCTGTTATGTTACAGAGCATCTGCTGCCGTTTCAATTACAAGTTCTCTCTGTGTTGCAATTATGACTTCTCATTAGATAAAAGCACCCACTACTGACTACCTTCCTTGCAACATCTGCTCTGCTAACAAAGCTGATAACCTATTCCGGGGTAGTTCAAGGCTTCGGTATGCAGCTCACAGCAGTCCGTCCCGTTACGTTAGATCACCACTGGCGTAAAGCCTTCCAGATCCAGGTTAATTTTATTTCCAGACTGTCTTGCACATTACATACTGGACATTTTTTTCATTTTTATTTTTTACCCGATGAGAAAGTGTAAAGCTTGCTGAGATTTCAACTTTTAACTTCCTGCTCTCAGGTTATTTATTTTTTCCTCTTTGTGCTACACCTGGCTCTACGTTTGTTCAACTGTGACACCTTTCAGGAGGGGCCATCGGCGGAGCTGCCCACAACTTCACATTCTCTTCCTAGAGATGTTACACTTGACCCTGTCTAAGTGTTTAACCTCGTCTCTGTCCCAAACATTGGCTGAGCTTTTACTGTGGCTAACTGTTTGTGCTGCTCTTCATCCTATAGGCTGCAGCATGTGTTGTGAATTGGTGCAATATGAATACACTAAACTCAAATTAGTTGGATTCTTGCCAATGAATTGGCTGTTGAGAATGTCAGTACATTCTCAACATTATTGATTGGGAGGGCAGAGCCAGTTTTAATGCATCATTTTTCTACTAGTACATTCAGTTTTGTCAAAATTCAACAATATGACTCAAACTTAGGATCAAAACGAAAAGATTAAGTTGTTCAGGAACAACATCAGAACATCAGAAACACCAAGACTAAAGCTACTGGAACTCCAGTGCCATTTTTTGCAGTGATGTGAGTCACATCTAGGCCTCTCACAATAATCAATAAATCAAAATTAAAACAAACTCAATAATTTCCATAGGCATGATTTATTGTTTTGCATTTTTTCTCTCTTTCTACCAAAAAGTGGATGAAAACAGCTTCCAGTTTTGTGCTTTGGTCTCAACTAGCCCTTTTCTAAGGGACAATTTTGTTTACAAAGACTTCAAAATTCATTTTATTTATAGTCGTTTTGCTTATTTATTTTGGATATGTCTTCCAGTTCCAGTGTTAAATGTTCATTACAATTTGAAGTTTACTGATCTTTGAGAATGTGTTTTTGCATTATTATGAAATTACTATTATGTTACTTGAACATGGTCTCAAAACAACAATACTATTGTTTATCGCAACAACATCTGGAATAATTTATCGACCAGCAAAATTTGTTATCATGACAGGCCTAGTCACATCTCCAGTGACTAAAATGTTGCAGGCCAAGAAACAAATCTTGATTCCAAAACTAATAACTTCAGACATCGCTAAGGTTTTGCTCTCCTCCTATGAACTAATCTAATGCCATCTTAGGTAAAGTTAAACGGTGGGAGGAAACAAAAATTATTTTACTTATTCACCACATTGATGAGGTTGAAGTGTTTAAATGGAAAGAATTAATGCAGGGTTTTTCTAGGCATACCAACGAATCACAACGCTTTATATTAGAGCTGTTTGACAGATGAGTACTGATGTGTTGCATAAAATTGGTAGACCAATGAAAACAGAGAACTATATTCAAATTCATCAATATCACCTTCAAATGTTAGATGGCAAATATGGACCTTCTTGAATATTTCGACCTCAACTGTATTGAAAATGTAAGCCAAGCAATAAGCTAACTTTACAGGATGTCAATCATTCCTTGAAAAAAAGTGCAATCAAATTTTCAGGGACATTTATTCAAATATCAACTGAGATATACATAGATGTTTGAGCACAAGTCTGACCCCGCATCCTAAATAAATTACAAGATGTGAACCCAAACCTAGTTCTTGGAAATCGTTGCATTTTTAGGTTGTGTCTTTGTTCCAATATGTTGAAAAACAGTTAAAATGAGCCATTAATAGTCCAAAATTACTACAACATTCCTGTTTATATATGTAAACGTCTGACCTAACTAAAGTCCAGTTTGCCTTTTAAGCCTCTCTAATAACTTGCAGCATGGTCAAGCTTTGAGGAACAAGATTCAAAGGAAGAGTAAAATAAAACAAGTTTTAATGTTTCCCCAGTTCCTGTTGCAGATTTGTGCCAGCTGTCTTAGCTTCCACC
Organism: Alfaro cultratus; assembly: GCA_903066825.1. Lineage (NCBI taxonomy): Eukaryota > Metazoa > Chordata > Actinopteri > Cyprinodontiformes > Poeciliidae > Alfaro > Alfaro cultratus. Next base: position 137,158 of record CAEFZX010027121.1, read on the forward strand.
CACAGTCTAAACACATCCATGTTCGGTTAATTGCTGACTGAACTCTATGTGGGTGTAATTGTGAATACATGTGGGTGTCTTGCCTTTTTGTGTTAACCTGTAATTGCTCACCAAACTTCGCTAGCTTTGCCCCAACTCTCCTAATCAGATTTGACATTATTACTACTAATAGCAGTGGAAATCTTTACAGCGTCTTTTCATGATCATCAAAGGTTCAGTGTCTTGTTAGATATGTATATTGCTGGAGGCAGAGGGTTGTAATCCAGCTATAGATTACTAAATTATGAAATCATAAACTGGATTTATGGTCTTAAAAAAAAAAAAGATAAATGTGTGTCAATTCAAGAGTAAATCTGGGAAGTTTACACATTTACCTTCCTTATTTAAGGGTGTTTATTTCAGATCCAACACAGTATTAGATTAAAAAAAAACATTTAAATAAAATATAAATTTGTAAAATTAAATGTGAAAAACGAAAAAAACATCCAAAGCTACAAATTCAACCTGAAACAAATGACAAAAAAAAAAAAAATAATAATAATAATTAAAATCAAATTTGAAGGCTGCTTAGAAATAATTCAGATAAAAGAATGAAATTATTTCTGACTCAAGGATGCAACCTTGTCTTTGGCTGCTCATTCTAATTAATGCTTTTTATTCTCTTTATTCTTTATGACTGTAAGGGCAATGAGAGAGTCACTGAGACTAAAACCTTTTCAAAGAGTCAAAGTAAGAGAAAAATACACTTTAGCCTTTTTAACTAAATGAAAGGCTGATGCATGTAAACAGGAAATCAAACAATCCAGTTAGTAGGTCCTAATTATGCAGAACAAGCGCAAGTTCAACTAAAATGTGGAGCTACTATTAGCATACGAGTGGCGGACATTTACAGAAAATAAGGAATGCAAATATGTCAGACATATCTTATGTATTACTCACGGAAAAAGTCTTTCAGACTGGATGAGAATGCTTCAGAATCCCAACCATCAATCCAGTTGCTCATCCAGTACAGTAACAGTAAAAGTTGTTTCCTTTTGTCAATCCTGGGAATTCACTGTGATTCTGTGTCGGTCCTTACACATCGATGATGCTCACTATGTAGAAACTAATAGGCTATTTAGAAGACTTTGTAAACACTATAATTTGTGAAATCCATAATTTGAAACTCCTAATTGGCCTAGAATTATGTTTTATTATAATTGTTGAAAAGCAATGTGTGTCTGGACATTTACTGTAAAATAAGTCTACAGGGAAAGACGGAGAAGCATGAATTACTTAACAGGCAGGGCAAAGAAAAATAATAAACTAGGAAGTATGGGGACTCTAAGATGGTGTCTCGCGTACGGACGATTAAATGAAGGAAAACTGCATCAAATAGGTTGTGCTGGAGTGACAGGTTGATGAGATGACAGATTGGAAAGAGGTGAAGATGTGGTGACCATTTTTGCGAGGCAGAATGCGGGGCGGCTGCTCCAGGGCCGCGCAGCGCCGCGCCTGTGATTATGCATAAAGCAGCCGGGCTGTCAGGCTTCGGGCCCTGCACTGCCACCGAGCTTTATCTCGAAATCCCAGTGATTAATGGAGGCAGTGCTGGGTTCTGCATGGAGTAGGTGGACGAGGAATGATCAATCTTAATGAGCTATCTGCTGTCCTTAAATTAACTGAGGAGGGAGGGGAGGATACAATGTATGGGGCGGCTGGCGGGGCGCCGCTCCTTTAAAATACGATAATGAGCGCGAGATAGAAGGAGGGCGTGCAGCTTTCCTTCCCGCTGCTTGTGACACTCCGCTGCCGCCGACCTCCTGTTTCCTCGCTCTCTTTCCCTCCTGCTTTTATTTGTCCCCTGAAACGCGGAGGATGCATTCGCTAGGACGTCTCAGCAGATGCCATCCGAAACAAAGTTAAAGACGCGGTGTCAGGTAGCTTCTGGCCAAAAGAGCGCTCTGCACCTGCTGTCCTGAAATGAGATGTTTGACTCAATGTCGTTAATATGCGGGGCCCCATGTGGACCTGTGTGTGAAGGTTACATATCGCCACAGTATTGCACATATTAATTTTTAGAGAATTACCTGCACATACAAAGTCCAGACTGATTGGAATAGATTTCAACCTCATTAATAATTTCCAACGCTCCCACAGGATTGTGAATTCGTTTCCACAAGAGCTAACTCAAATTAAGGAGTGTCATTGGAGGGAAAAGGAAGAGGAGAAAAAATAAAATAAAAAATAAATAAATATATTCACATCAGTGCATTTTCTATCCCAGAGTTAAGCCTGTTTTGGATTCATAATAACCCCAGTTCTGATTGGGCTAATCCTGATGTGGATAGCTTTAAGATAATCGCCCAGCACAACACCACAGTGATTCTAATTAATTTGCCACTGCTTATTCTACGCATGCTGATCTGAGTCAGCATGTTGGAATTTTTTTAAGTGAGAGAGAAAAAAAAAAGTGGGGGTAGGGGGAAAAAAAACAACCTTCTACTGCATATCTTACAACATATTTAGCTTCCATTTGTCTCAGTGAAAGTTTCACTTTTTAAAAAAAAAAAATTGGCAGTAAGGATGTAGTCAAGAGTCTGCGTGCTCCAGCAGAGGAGAGACGGAGACAGAGAGAAGGGGGCAGAGAAAGAAAAGGGGAAGGTTTAATTAATGTGCTCGCTGTGATTAATGGTCTCTCTGTGGCTATCACAAACTGTGGCTGTGTTTTTAATAACTGGCCTGTCACGCTAGCAGTATATTCTAGTGGTTAAATAAAAATAAATATTTGCACATCAGTACTTATAATAGCTTAAGCTTGAGGTTCAGGATGGAGCCTCTACAGACAATGAGGAGTGAAATAAAGTCTGTCAATGACTTCGTCTGATTGAGAGGCTTCATCATCCAGGATCCACAAACTCCCTCATTTTATCACGTTCACACAGACCACTGTGAAAGTCTTCATACCCCTTGGACTTTTTCAAATTTTGTTAAGTTGGAATCATAAAGTTTGATGCATTTATTTAGATTATGTACACCTACTGGCTATATAATCAATTTAATCTAAGTAAAGACTAACTCTGAAGTGGTAGGAAGATTATTTGGGTTTTTTTCTTTTTGAAATAAAATAATCTGAAAATGGGTTGTAATAGTCTACAGAGTCTAAACTTACTGCAGTTAGAGCTGAAACATTTTAATTCTACCCGTTTCGTCCATCTGAGACTTAAACTTTACTTATTCTCCTTTATGAACCAGCTCAAGTTCTGGCAGTTTGGATGAAAAGTGTCTGTGAACAACAACAGTTTAAGTCCCAGCATGTTTGTTTGTTTGTTTTTTAAAATTGGATTAGGTTCTGGACTTGGACTAGGCCACTGCAGGACATACATATGCTTTGAGCTGGACAGTTCCAGTGTAGCTCTGGCTTTATGATGGACTCTTTGCTCTGCTGGAACATGAAACTCCATCCCAGTCTCTGTTTGGGGAAACCTCACCAGGTTTTCCATCTCTACTGAAGAAAATCATTTCCACAGCCTGATACTAGTTCTGCTATGATTCTCCACATGGGTAAGATGCATTTAAAATGTTACAGTGCTAATTTTGTAGTCATTTCCATGTAAAGTTAAAAGGCTAATTCTGGTCTCCTCTAACAAGAGCACTTTCTTCCACATGTGTGCTCTGTTCCTTGTAGCAAACTGCACACAGGACTTCTTATTGTTTTCTTTTAACAATGAATTTATTTTTGTTGCTCATCTTACAAAAAACCAAATGAAACATCTCTATCCACGTCACTTACTAGCACTACAACAAATCACATAAAATTCCACAAATTTGATTGAGAATTAGAGGTCGTAAGAAGATCAAATATGAAAAACCGTTGTGACAGTTTCTTAGGCGTCGGCAGAGAAAACCTGGACTCATAAAAAGAGGCTGCGTCACTAATTTGATCACCCAGAAAGTCCCTCCCTTTGTAGAACCACTGCACAAGTAATCAGAACCAATGTACGCACAAACAGTGCTGCAGCTGTGTCAATGTGTTCACCCCCAAAAGTAAACAAACACAAATGTGTAATTAAAAATCTTTCAGGGGCCAAAGTATGAATAAGGCAGATAAGAGGGATGGACAGTCGCAGCCAAGCAGGGGTGTGCTCCGCGTCGGGGATGTGAGGCTGTGCCAATCTCACCGTGGCAAAGTAAAACTCTGATCTTAACTCAGCAAGACATCTTAATTGCATTCACTAGCAGCTCCGGAGCAGCTTGGTCCCCAGATGAAGGTTGATGTGAGTTGACTGGAAGATGAACTTCCTGGGCGGAGAGGAGGCTGGATGCTGCTGCTTGTTGTACGACGTGGCTGGACTAGATTGTGTTGCAGTCCAAAGGTGTGTGTGTGTGTGCGCGTGTGTGTGGCAGACACTCATCTGAGTTTTTTCATGCGATTTTAGATGCTCATTGTGTGTGTGTTTATGAGTTACGTTTGTGTGTAAGAGGGAGGGAAAGAGATAAAACAGGAAAGAAAGCCTCACAAGTAAAGAAGCGTTAAAAAGACGTTTGACATGACAGGAGAGGCGTGGCGCTGCGGCACATGCTCAGTAGTGCAGCAGGTGGCCCCGACAGATCCGCCTATGACCCCAAACTTCAATTACAGCCAAATCCGCCAACTTGTACGTCTCCTTGCTTTTAGGCAGCTACAAGAGAGGGAAAAATACATAAAGCCATAGCTTCCACTGTGACAGCGTGAGGCCCGGCCACAACACAGCTAGCAACACCAGTCTCAGTGCATGTCGAGCTCCGAGAAGGATATGAAAAAAAACCACCCTGAGTTCTAGCAGCTGGTGTAGGTAACGGTGATAACAGGCGCATATCTGTAGGAACGAACACTTTGATTCGACATGAATGTTTTTTTTGGTCGCGAGATGCTTTTAAATGGCGCTCAGTCGCATTCGCATTGAACGTGTTCATCCCCGCTGAGCTGGGAACCAGCCTACTTGGACTGATATTCATCAGCACAAGCATCGATTTTAATGACTGGGTCAATAGACACACACTCTCAGCATCTCCCTCTTGCTTTCTCCCCCACCCATCAGAAGAGCAGTGTCTGCCTGCCTCCATCTCTTCTAATCTCACCTCCTACTGTGTGCTGCTCCCCCTTTCTCCCTCAACTGCCCTCTTAAAACAACAATGGCGCTCATTTTGAATTCCCAAAATTTCCGTTAAATGCGAGAATGTCAGACCGAACAGCTGGAGCTCGAGCCCACAGATGTGGACAGACTGTTAAGTAGAGAGAGGGTTTGGTGAGATTTGTGTTTTTGTTTTGATAAAAATCAGAATTGGAGGAAAACAAAAGGCGCCTGAAATAAGCAAGAGGTGAGCGGCGGGGAGGAAATTAACAACCGGTGAGAAGGAGTTTGATTTTGTGTGCTAAGACAGGCAGGTATTATAAAAAGCCCCGCTGTGGATGGAGAAACCAGGTAGGGAGATCACAGCCAGATGACTGGCATGTCTCAGTAGGTGATGAAGTTAAAGCTGCCTTCCAGCAGCTCTGTGAGAATCCATACGCACACATCGACAAATACACTAAATGCCACAAACAGACAAAACCAGGCAGACACTCAAACGGACACAAAGAGGGTGAACGCGCCCTTTTTGATGTGTCCACTGATGCAGAGCAAAGACAAATTGCTCCCTTTGAAGGCAAAGCCAAATCAAACGTGGACTGTGATTTCTGTCACCGCGGCGTTAGGCTTTAAGGCTTTAAGGCTGTACGGCTGACATCTGACAAAACATCCACTCGGTCACACCCAGGAAGTTAGGCACGCGTGTAACTGTGCACACACACGGATACACATGGCCTGTTGTGAGACAGCGTTAAAGACAGAAGGCTTGGCCCAATCCTCTGAGATGGCGGCCTTTCCCGTCAAAACGCCACAGAAGCAAATAAGTTACCAGCACCAAGTCGCCAAGCTAAAAGCCCTGTTTATTTCTTTTTTGTTTAATAATTTGAAGTGCGGTGGTATATTAATTCAGCTGCTCTTGTATTTCAAGGAGACACTTCAAATATACTTTTGAATCCAAGATGTGAGATGCCTGTCTATATAACATGTTCTTATTTCCAACCGGTGACATGTTAACGCTCGGTCAGGAGTCTGTTGAACCAGTTTAACACACTCTATAGCTGCATTTTGCCATTTTCCTCACAGGCAGTAAAACAATAATAATAATAACAGTAATTATGTCTCCACATCCAACAAGCTCCCAACCATTCCCAAGCCTACATGTCCCATCGCAGCTAGAAAAAAAAAGTTCAAAACAATGAAATAAAGATTTTCCTATTAATCCAGTAATTATTCCTGTCTTCTGCTGAAGCTCCTCAAGTATCACTGCATGGAGTATTCTCCTCGGGTATTATTGCTCTCACAATCAGACAACTGTCACCACTACAAATATTTGCACAAAACACATAATCAGCTATCTGGTGTTTTCTCTCTGTCAACACCAAAATATCTCCAAATAAGGTGATGCCCAGAAGGCAGAGGAACACTAATGTGGCAAATCCGAAAGATGCATCTATATGCGAAACATCTGCTTACACGTAATTTATTAGGATCCTGAAGACTATATTTCATAACGTATTTTTGCACATTTCGAGAGTAAAATAAGCCAAAACATTACGTCCAGCAAAACAGGACAGTGGCTTTTCAGGCAGTGGATAGATCGCATCAGAATCTGGTCCAATGTGGATATAGGATCAGAATTGCACCAATCAAGATTGGAGATTTGAAAAATCAAATGTTCCCTTGATTGGATCCGACTGGTGATTGCCGCCCCATTTTTTTCAAATACTGAAAAATCGATCCACCTTCCTCCTGTTAATTACATGTACTAAGACAAAAGGCTACTGTTTTTTATCTTTTGATGCATCAAACAGCATTATTTAGGGAAACATTGCATGCATAATTCAGAATAATCTTGCAAGTCCTTAATTTTTTGGTCATTCAAAACTGTTATTTCTGTCAAAAGTCACAGAGTTATTCTAAGGGGGGGAAAAGTAGATCCAATCAAAATCAAAATTTTAAAAGGACAGTCCTGAAAGAAAAAAAAAACAGAAATTGTCAAGGGTGTAAAGAAAATCCTATTAGGTTTACCTTTTTTTTATTTTTATAATATACACCACTTTGTATTATCCTGCTGAAGTATTTTTACACAACCGTTAAAACACAGGTCCCTATGCAGGAGAAGTTTGGTCAAAAATGGTGGGGTTTTTGTGCCTTGTATATCAATATTTCTTATTGACAGTTTCCTTTGTCCAGGCGTTGGGTTTAAACACAAAAAAATTCCACCCCTGAATATAAGAAGACTGTATTGGCCTGGATTATATATTATTCACATGCTTCCATAAACCAATTTCATATTACATGTTTGTGCCTGTACTTTATTTATATAGTCTTAATCTCTCCAAACCTTTGAATGACCTCACAAACTATTTTTTGTCCTTTTGTCCTGACAGAATGTTGGCACTTTGCACAGAACAGAGGAGGCCTGGCTCTCCACAGCTTTCCCTCCATATTTTAACATGATGCCACAGCAGCAGGACAGAAGGTATTTGTGCCACATTTAAATTCAGCGTTAATTGTTTTAAAACAGACAACATAACACAAGTGGTAGGTTGGGATTTGGGACCTTATGGAGGAAAAAAAAGAAGCAGGAACATTAAAAGAGAGATGTTAGGCAGGAATGGCCAGAGCGGTTGGGGTGGCGTTACTGTGATAACAGCAGAACCGTAAAGGATTTCTGTCAGCCTACTGAGGAGATGTTATCGCTGCTAATTAACTGATGCTGACTCTTTCACCTGTTTTTGCTGAGTTTGTAGCATTACTACCATGACTTAGAGCAACTGGAATCTATTTAATGCTAAGCAAGGAGGAACTCTGGGAAAACGATCTCGACAATTACTGTAATTCCAATCAGGCTCTATATATCTTTGGCCAGGGAGAATACATTTTAACATGTAAATGGGTCCTAACAGTCCATTAAGCTTTGCAGTGTCTCAAAAGTTTGTATTCAACCAGACAAAAGCAGATGAGCCTATCCAATTATCCACTTCCATTTCTACCTGCAGCCTCATTTCAATGTATCACAGGCAGCCGCTCAAAATAATTGCTTTTTGCAATCTACGAGTTCATTGGAAGCCATTTTATTGATCAAAATGAGTCAGGTAAAAGAAAACAATCTAAGCCTAAATTAAAAGGTTCATTAAATGTGAAAATTGGTTGGGGAATTGCGAACATCTGTTTCTAGCAGTCGGCGTCATAAATGGCAAGGTTAAAGCGAACGCTGATTTCTGGGCTTCGCAGACTCAGACGTGAGGTGGAGCTGTGAGGCATCCTCGAAAACACGGCGCAAGTCAACAAGGCTTCAAAAGATTTCAAGAGAGATGTGAGGGCAGGGACTGAAAGCTCTTCCTGCCTTGTCTTTGGTGGGGACTTGTGTGTATTGCTACCAAGAGCAATGAAAAGATTAGCCTGACACAGTGAAAACCAATTTCAGAGCACAATATTACAGATGTTTGCTGTGCTATAGGAGTTTGGAATCAGTACAACACCTTCTCCAAAGAACAGCTTATAAGAAGTATAGAAGGTTTTAGTCACAGCTCTTTTCTCTGTGTCCTTGGTACAGTTTGGAGGTAAATTCGCTATGGTTGCAAATCATATCTTGACAACCTATTGATCGAATGTTTGAAAGCCTTGTTCATGGCTGCTGTCAGCTCTTGTTTATAGGCAAAAGGCACAGGTCTGAATGTTTCAATTCAACGAGACGCCGTAGAAGAGTAGGTCAAACTAATGAAAAGTCCAGAGTTATGTGATTTGATGAAAAGTGCGTTGGCTTGGATTCACCTCTAAGCTCAGTCTGTTAACCAAACAAATCTATGTACAGTTTACTGAATCAGTGAGAAAAAAAAAAACATATAAGTGAAGTACAAAATCCAACATGTTCTATAATGAAAGCACCAGATGAGTTAGCTCGGGCTTACCTTTGGGGTGTCCCGGGTCACTGAATTCGTACTTCCCACTCCCAACCGTCCGCAGCATTTGCAACCCATTGGGAGCGTCCTGATTGTCTGCAGGCGTAGGCTGAGCATGCACTGCTGTCTGTCCATTGGTGAGAGGAAGGGTAGGGGGCTGGAGGAGACTGGAGTGAGAGGTTAAGTGGCCATTGCCCATCAAGCTGTGAGGGTTTGGATGAACCACCGGGTTGGCTTGGGCAGTGAGGGCGGTCGGTGTAACCGTTGGCTGAGCTGCCGGGTACGGAGGCTGACTGGGCATGCTCAGCACCAAGGAGGGCCCCTGCTGAGTCGACTGCGGTGTGAGCTGGAAGTGGGTGGTCATGAGGGGATGCTGCGGGGCCACAGGTGTCTGGATGGACGGGGTTACTCCTATGATGGGTGACTGCGCGGTCACACTGTGGCTGAAGGAAGGAGGTTGAGGGAGGCCATAGGAATGGGGCAGGAGACTCTGCTGGCTTACAGCAGCTACTGGTGCAGCCCAGGCTGGACCTGATGAACAGAGAGCAGAACATAATGACCATGCAAGAGGAAAGATCTAAAAAATCATTTTATTCAGTTCAGTATGTGTCCAATACTGTAAGAGCACAGAAGATAGCACCTCTGACAAAAATAGTTTGTTGCTCTTTAATATTGAACAATTACAATATCAATGTAGATCATGTAATATTTGTTATATAGGGTACCATGTCATTTTCCTGAACTCTAAAGCTACTGTATTTTGAAACTAATTAAATTGACTTTAATTTAGTATCAAACTTGCACAATATCTTAAATAACCATGATCTGTGTTGGGTACCAAAGGTCTTCACTACTTTGTAAAACAAAATTTACTTCTAAGGCTGTATGATAATGAGTCCATAGCAAACAAAAAGGGTGAAACTGCTCTTTGAGTCATCACTGATTGACAAGATATAAATAGATGTGTTTTTAGTATGCCACATGACTGTAAACAAGGCTAAACATGAGGACAGAGATATGATCGTCACGTTACTCCATCAAACAAAATGCATATGTCTGCGGGAAGAGAAAGACTGTAACTACTTTCCGTACCACCACCCTCGGTGAGTTACTCCACGTCAGATCAAGTTTGTTTCCGACTTGAGACTTCTGAATAAAAGGGATTTTTGAATAAAGTACCGATCTGCAACCAAATTTGACTTGATAATAAGATTAAGAGACTTGATTTTGCTAGCAAAACCAATAAATAGTTTTCTGAACATGAAGAACATGCTTCATGCAGCATTTGGCATGGTCGATGCACGAGTCTGTGTTTACCCACACACTCCGAGCCAATCGTTCCTCTTCCCTGAGGCGATAGATGCTGAGGGTGTGCTGGCTATATTGGACCTGAATACTTTCTCCCTCCCTCACAAACTCACTCACTCCTACTCCTTCATCTCCGACTCCTTCTGCCAGGGTCCAAGCTCCAAAAATAGTCTAGCACTCTGCTAAGGGGCTAAAGGCTAAATCACAGCATGCAAAAAGCTGGAGAAAAGGAAGGCCACATTATTTATGCTGCCAACCCTGCTGATATAATAATCTGGGGAAAAGAAAGTGATAAAGACACACAGAGAATAAAAGAAAAGAATGAAAGTGAGCTCTGTAGGGGAGAGGATAGTTCTATAATTCGCATAACACTCAGCTCTAGCGACAAATTAAATTTCATTTAGTTTGTATGTTTGCTTGGAGAAAGGATTCATTTATCGTGCCATATGTAAAAATAATAATAAAAAATTCAAAAAACATGAAGCTGCAGTGATGGCTGATCACGATTTCAGACATGTACACTCTCCAAGTTCATTTTTTTTCTATTAAAACACATTTTAGTGTCTGCCAAGAAAGTAATCATAAGGCTAAAGCGAGCTACATTTATAGTCGTTGCCTACAAAGTTGAATGATATGAAAAAATGCATTAATTAAAAACATATTCCATATTTGTAATAGTCATTTTTAACTTACAGTAAAAGATTCAAATCCCTTTATTATTTATTAATTGTCTCCAGTTTTCCTTTAGCCTTAGCCTGGAAAATAAAAATAACTATTTTAGCACAAAAACCTAAGTTTGAAAAAAACAAAACAACTTTGTCAATTACAAACTTTTTTCTAACATAAAGAAGAAAAAAAACAGTGAAGTTTCTTGCGTTGATTAATTCTGGCACAGTTGGCAGAGAAGTTTTCTGGCAACACAGTTCACTGAAGTGTGGCGAGGAGCTGGCTTCGTCGCAAACGCCAGTCACAGTTTGGAATAGCGCACGCACGCAAATCACTATGCAACACTATGCTCGGATTTGAGTGTCATATGTGACAGCGTGGTGGGTTGGCGACATCTCACTCTCCTCCCGCTTCACTCTGAGCCGGGGCTCGGGTGTGGGGCGGGGTGCTGCTGTGCCGGTAAAGGGAGGCTCGCAGCAGAGCCAAGATCCGCTTTCACGGAATCACCTGGAACTTGGTTGAATCAAAGAAAGGCGCCTTCAGTTGCCAGGGAAACATTTCCATGATTTATCCATTACCCATTTGCATTTAAGATCATCAAATTATAATTGGAAGGCACTTTTAGTTTCACACACTGAGGCTTTCGTGTTTTCAAATGTTTGCCACCACAGAGAACCAGCTGTCCATGGTGTGAATTTGTACAGCCAGAATTTCCGCAGCATCCCGCTCGGTGCACGTATTATTCTTAAATGAGACACATTTGTGATGAGCAGGAGGCAGAGGCCGGCAGAGCAAAGGAAGGAAATTAACAGCTCCAGGGCATAGCCATTCTGGGCGAGTTCATTACAGCACAAGTTAAGAAAAAAAAAAAGAAGAAAAAAGAAAAGCCTCGATACTGGCTTAACTCGTTAATGTCAGGTCTGTAGTGCACAGCAGTGGGATCATGGCGCCGTACAGATTTTACAGAAGCATAAGAAGAATAAGGTCAGGGTCTACATTTGGAGGACTCTTGCTGTACAGATGTGAGGGACTGAGTCAGTTCAGCAGGTTTTTAATATCATTACGAAGTACAATAAAGAAGCAAATAGCTGTGATGAAAATATCTTTATCTCTTTTTGAGCCAAACACAAGACGAAATATTTTTTTGCATTCACACTTGCAAAGGTATTCACACCTTTCTCACTTTTTAATTTGTGGAAACTGCAAAGTCCAATGGATTTTACTGGGAATCTATCCCATACATCAACAAAAATTATTTTAAAAAATTGTAAATAGAAGAAAATGACACATTACTTAATACATATTTTATATATTTTCAAATAAATATATAACTCTGGATTTAATCTCCTCTACTCTGATACCCCTAAATAAAATCCAGTGACAAGTAGTGCCTTTTGAAGTCACAGTAAGGAAATAAAGTGAATCTGTTTGATTTAAGATCAGAATAAATTTAGCTGTTCTGTGGAGGGCTCTGGGCTTTGTTAGAGTACATTCCCATGTCCAGGGAGGAAGTTGACCAGGTCATAGGTCACAAAAACTACAATAGTGGTGTGTTAGATTAAAGTAGGTGCTGAATTCAAGTGCAAGTCACTTTCCATAGATTTCATTTGAAAAAACAGCTATTAAACAATTAATACATTTCTTCCTACCTCACTATTTTGCATTGCTTTGAGTTGAAAAAAAAAATCACATAAAATCCTAATAAAGTCCTCTTATGTTTATGTTTTGTCCCATGAAAAAAATGGAAAAAGCTCATTGTTTGCCTACGTATGTTGCATCATGTTAAGAAAAACTGGGGCTGTACATGATGCATATGTGTAAAGATATGTATCGATATGTACACTTGTGAAGAACATCTGAAGTGCTTGCAGGGCAAGATCCCTCATATTAGAATCAGGTGTGAATGTAGCTGGCCTGGTCTGACAGGGGTGTAAAGCACATGAGCAAGCAAAGCACACATGCATACTGATGATGGAAAGCTCTGTAAACTCAAGTTAGTTGCACAGAAATGCAGTGTGTGTGACTCATTACCAGTGGGCTCGCCGTCTCTGTGTTGCTTAGCAGGGGGCTCGTCTGTATCCCAGGGCGTGAGCTGGTTGATGGGCGTTTGTCCCCACCTGACTCCCGGAGCCAGCAGCAGTCCTGGAGTCTGGTTGTCTCCAGGAGACAGTCCGGAGACCTGCAGCAGAGAGAGCCACAAACAACACCACTGATTAGAGCCGAGCACCAACAGAGCGAAGAGACGCGGCGAAAGGAAAAACAAATTATCCAGCGCTGCTTTTTTATTCAGCCGCCCCAAAATTGTTTGGATCAACAAAATGTGTTTTTAATAGAACATGTTCCTTAAAATTGGGTGAAATTTGCAAATTGCAGCCACGTGAAAACGGTTCTTCAAGGTCTGGAAGTGAGCGGTGATGACGGAGTGCGGTGTATAATTAGCAGTGAGTGAGCGATGATTACAGCCTATATATAATGGGGACAAGCAGGAGAAAAAAAGTCCTGCCCACCGCCTCAAGAGTATCAGCAGACAGTAATATTTCATTTTTATGTTAATAAATATTAACTTTCGACTGCGGACTACATTTAGGTTGAGATTCTTTAACACGTTATTAATTTTGATAAAAGAAAAATCAGAGTCCAACTAAAAAAATTTTTTTTCTTTTCTTTTCATAGAAGCGTAAGGAAAGGAAATTGGAAAGCTTTCTTGCAAGAGGCTCCTAAAAGTTCCATAAGCCTTTCTTTTCTCATATGTTTTTCTCCAGATGGGGAGTAAGAAATGTTATCAGGCCAGCGCAGGTTGATGAAAACACAGGGTCAATCACCAGCAGACCTCTGAGAAATATTCGTCTCTCCCTATCAGAAGTTGGGCCTCTTGGTCTAACAACTTGGCAGGCAGAGGGCAGAGCCAAGCCTTATTCCCCCCCTCGCCCCGGCCAGCTTGAGTTAATAGAAAGGACCTGGTCACAAGTCTCCTCCTGCGCCCTCACGTCTGATGCCTCCATCCCTCGGTTCCATTACCCCTCCCGCCCTCCCCCAACCCTCGACCCCGCGTCCACTTCATCAGGCGCGCCATCCTGCATTCCAACAGCCGTGTCGACAAAGCTCCTGTCAGACCGACCGCGGCGGGGCAGGAATGCAACCCAAACAATTTGGTTTATAGCGAATTACTATGCAGCCTCATAAGGCGCCTTGTAGAAGAATTCATACCCTTTAACCTTTTCACATTTTGTCACAAACTTTAATGCAATTTGTTTGGAATTCTTATGACTGACCAATACGAAGTAGTAGGTGTTGATATTAAATTTTGCTTTCACCAAAATATCTAAAATGTGAGGCATCTAAAAAGGTTGGATGTTGTAAGTTTTGCAACATATTCTCGATAGGTATAGGTCTGGTCCTTTACAGAACAATTCCGACACATATCAGTAAACTTTGATTGAAACCATTCTGAGGATACGGTTTAGGGTTAAGGTCTTGCAGCAAGGTGAACGTCTGTCTCAGTCCTGCAACACAATTACAAATGGGAGGACCTGCTGTTTTCCTTTAACTCTCTGTCACTTTTACAAGAAGGGCAGAGCTAAACAGAACTAATAAATTTCCTGTCAACAGATTCTCCCAACAAAGTTATTATGAACATCTTAGTTGCTTCTTTGATTGGTGGTCTCTTTGTCCACCATGTCAGTTTAGTTGGACAATCATGTCTTGGTATTTTCGGAGTTGTGCCATACCTTATTAACTTAAAGATGATTGATGTTCAAAGTGAGATGTTCAAAGCTTTGGCTAATCCAGATTTGTTCATCTGTGTTTTGGCCTCTTGGCTACTAATGCCGATCTTGTCTGCTCTATTAGTTTTGGTGATTTCTTGGTCATTTTGTAGTGGTGTCATGCTTGTATTACACCCTAACCCTGCTTTCAACTTCTCACAACTTCTTCCTTGACATTTCTGCTGTGCGCCTTGGTTTTCATGATGGTCTTTGTTCCTGATGTACAACAAACTTTTTCATAAAACCCCATATTTATGCAGAACTCAGACAAAGGTGGACTCTATTTACCAATTTGATCACTTCAAGAGAGGATGGGTTTTTCTGGAATTGATTTAGAGGAATCAAAGTAAACAGAGGTGAATTGAAAACAAAGTAACACCTACAGCAATGCTGTTTTAAAAAGAAATGAATGGAAAACCAGATTTTTCCCTTCCCCTCCACAATTACACACCATGTGTTTGGTCTTTCCCATTAAGTCCAAGGTTTTAAATGTGACAAAATACAAAAAAAATATGAATAATTTGGCAAGACATTGTG
This sequence comes from Alfaro cultratus, assembly GCA_903066825.1. NCBI lineage: Eukaryota > Metazoa > Chordata > Actinopteri > Cyprinodontiformes > Poeciliidae > Alfaro > Alfaro cultratus. The sequence goes on from CAEFZX010027121.1 coordinate 152,428, forward strand.
CACTGGATCAATCCCGCTTCTGAAGACATTTCCCTCCCAGCTTTAAGTGAGATTTATCACAGGGGCCTTCAGCACTTAAATATATTACATGCTACAGATGCAGCGCAGCATCTGCTGTCTAATGAACAGATTCATAAAAGCAGACAAGCTCAATGAGTGTCACTTACTTGACGTATCTATAGTCAAAGTTATCTGACAGTTTGTAAGAGCTGGGGGCAAAAGAGGAAAAAAAAAAGCAGCTAAAGGAAACACGTCAAGACAAAGCAGAAAACAGAGTGATGGAGTGAGAGCATGACGCTGGGTTTAGGTGGAGACAGACTGTCAGGTCTTTTTGTTCAGCTCAACCTGTCAGCTAAAGACAAGAGAAAACTGAAATGGTTCACTCGGAGAATGCCCAAAGCGCACAATTGCACTTGACAGCCCTGGAGACACAGGGAGACCGATTTGGTGTGAAGAGCTGTGTTCTCTAGCCTGCTATTTGTTTTAATAAATGTTTTCACTCCTCTGCCTCCTTGGCGCTTTGCATGTTTCATTCCAAGTGCGCTTTACTTTTATCTATATTCAGGCAACTTTTCATTAAACCGCACTTGCTCTCCCCAAACCTCGCATTTATACTCCCACATATTTTGTGAAAACAGTAGGGTGGTGAGGGATGGGGTAAGGAAGGGAGAAAAGATCCATTCCATTGAAAAGCGGCCCATCTGTAAGTGATCTAGCGCATCATGTAAAGGAGAGAAAGGAAAGAAAAGGGGTTTTAGTCAGCGGCATCACACTGACAGCATATCAGCTTGGCTCAGGAACAATCCTGACTTAAAAATGATTAAGGTTAGATAGTGAAGCGCGTACGCCAACACATCGACAGGACACGCAGGTGTGCACGCACGCACACACACGCGCATGCAAGCATAAGCCCAGAGTCGCCAGAAGATATCAGAAAAAGGTTTTTATTAAGATGGCAGGCTTGCTGTAGGCAGGAGGCAAGGTACTGTAGGTTCTGGGACAGTAGCTGCCATTTTCTCTCAATTTTATTTCCTTTCCCTATTTGTAGTCCCCATCCTCCCTGGCCAGCCATTATCACCGGGCAGCAGATGGTTTCCTCTGACTTGACAAAGCCCACGCTGGAGGAGGAGGAGAAAGGGAGCCAGATAAATAATTTTTTTGAGTTGAGCCAAGCCATTCTGTGTTAGTCGTCAGGCTGACTGGGAATGTTTTCGGGGGGTATATGCAGCCTCCCTGCCTATAGACAACACATTGGAAGAATTACCAATGGGTCGGAAAAAAAAAAAATTACAAAAAAACCCTAAAAGGCTGTTGTTCACTTATAAGAATGGCTATTTTTTATGGTGCAATTAAAATATATATATATTTCACGGTGAACAAACTTTATATTCATTGTCCATTTTGTTCTTGATTAGAGATGGCCAGACTCTGGAATCAGTCAATTTCTCATTCACGAGCTAGGATCAGCAACCAGCAGGTCCAACACAGACACAAAAACAAATCTGATTTTCTTTTCTTATAAAGTGGTAAATGCAACAAAACCGAGAATTACACAAACACAAAACAGCAATTTGTACATTGATGCATTTTTCTTCAATTCAGTAAAAACAAACTAGGGTGATAGACCGGTTCAATATGCCGTAAATTGAAACATAAGGGCTTGAATTACAAATCGCTTTGAATAAAATCCATATTTCTTGATTTATTAAACATGCACTGTCAGATTATAATTAACACTTCCACAACGGAAATGTATCTTTTTTCATCAACCTGGAAATGGGAGAAAAGCATTCATTTGAACTCAAATAAAACACAAACCATAATTATGTCGTAACTGAACAGATGGAAACTGGAAGGATAAGGACGTCCTTTTTAAAGCGATCGCCTCGTATCACTCCCATAACCTGAGCACCGGTGGCTCTGTGGCTGCGCTGCCCATCGTCTTGTTTGACCAGAGTGACTTTCTGTTTACTGCTGTGACACAAACCCCCTATGGTCATGGGTGTTTTACCTCCGTGTCCCCATTAGATAAAAGGTGAAGGATGGCAGCTCAGGAACCATTTGTGACAAGGTGGTCAGTATTATCAGGGGGCTTGCAAACAATATTTCTAGCTCTCAAATGTGCCCAATTATTTTAGGGAAAATTTGAATGTTAACAGAAATGGCAACTCTAAAATAATTAGCTGTTTGTTTTAGAAAATGAGCTTAAAATGCTAAATCGTCTTGAAACAGTCGTGCCAAAATGTTTTCAGCCTGTAATATAAAAAACACAGAAATAAATATTCAATAATCCAAGAACAGATGTTAAGTCATCCATAAATTTAAATGCTCCCAGTCAGTAAAGACAATAAACCTTTATGTCACGAACATAGAAAAATATGGATGCAATCGAGCCATTAATGCAGTCACAAAGACAACAGGAAGCTCAATAAGCAGGTAAACTAGACCAGACAGGGAATAAAAACTGTATATATAGAATTTATTAAGCTTTCTTGCGATAAACCATGAGTGTTTTTATTGTTTCCTGTTTTTAATTCTTTTTTTGCACATAATCTATGCAAATTTGAGCCTGTATTGAACCCTCTGAAATTGTTTTTCTTTTTTTTAGTTCCCCAGGATCGCAATGTTTCTTGCTATACTCCTCTTTTACATCAACTCTAACCCTTGACCTTGAATAAATCCCCACAGAATGATGCTGCCAGCACCATACTAGGGTACAAGTTGTTAAGGGTGAATTGAGTTGAATTTAGGAATCATTTGATAAGACCACCTTATAGACAGATTTTATTTGATTAAAAAAAAGGAAGAAAACGATGGCCTTTCTCTTCTTAACAGTCACTATTATGTTTTGCTGCATCACATAAAATCCCATTCAAATACATTCAAGTCCATGACAAAATGTAAAAAATAAAAATAAAAAATGAACGACTAAGAATGTTTTTCCAATAAGCTGCAATTACTGTTGTCAAGTTATTCTCAAAATATTATTTGAACTTTTAGATGGATGATTCCTTTGACTATACCCGCTCTTTTAACTAAATCAACCTGCAACTTCAAAACGCCCACAGTCGAGCCAGAAAAATGTCCTTTCTTCTCAATCCTATGCTTGTTGTTCCCATGTCAGATTCTTGCATCCAAGAGAGAATGATGATATCAAGGCGAATCAGACCCGGATACACCATTTCCTTCTATGACCAGGCAGCAGAGGCAGCAGTGTAATTCTGCTTGGCATGTTGGCTTTTCTTTCGGACAAGGCAAACACTGACATCTGTCACCGTGCGCTAATGCACGGCGCCGTTGTAGTCCGCATTGTTGTTCGTAGAGCTTTTTTGCCACTGGCTACCATCTGCTGCGAGTATGTTTAGGAGGGGCTGTGTTGTGATCCAGGACTTCGGGCTTTGATTGCTTTCAGTTATCCACATCCAAATAAACAGAAAGCGTTTGCTCATGGCATTGTTTGTCTTTGTTCAAGCCAGCCTCCACTTCCCTGATTTATTGAACCAGTTTAATCCTTGAAAAACACAGAGCAGGACATCAAGCCTCCCAAAGAAAACTACAACCATGGACATTCAGCATAAGCTTCACCTCTATGGTGTTTATGAGAGGAACATGCATGGCTGAGCTTGAACATACAGCACCTGCTCCGTTTTGAAACGGCTTAGGTTTTTAATAAAAAGTTGAATAATACTTTCCTGAACTTTTTTTTTTTTTTTTTTAAGGGAACCAGAGTGTGTGAGAGATGAACTTGCCTATTGGACCCAGATGGATGCTGGTCATTTCACCAATTCTCAATTTTGTACCTTTGAAGTTTGTGTCTTTTTTATGTGAGATATTTATATTGATATCCAGTGATTGAAATATTTTTGAAAAGTATGCTAAAAGTTTATTGTAAAAAAAATAATAAATAAATAAATTGTAGTTACGAGTCTGAAATAGGGATCAAAACCAAGCGGAATAGGGTCTAGTATAACATTTAGAAAATGAAATGAATTATAGGTAAGATGTGAGAATTGTACAGACACAAAGTTTCAAAATTCAGGAAAATGTTAAAATATCTGCAGTAACTATGGTAGAACACAATGACTGTCGACAAGGATCCAGGCAGGTTTGTTTAACGAGCACAAAACAGAAGAAAGCAGGGCTTCGTTTTTAGAACATGGATATTAAATTGAGGTCTAAACTGTCAATGCAACAAATTCACCCTGAGTTAACCTATTTTTCCTATTTTACAGAACAAAAATCAAACTGTCTGCTTTAAAATTTCTGGACAAATCTGGGACAGCCTTACCCCAACTTCTCCACTGTGTTAAATAGAATCTCCTTGATTCTATTTCATCTTTTAATATTCATGGTTTATTAGGTGGCAAAGTACCTCACAGCTACAGCTCGGAGATCCTAAGAGATAAAAACCAAAAACAAAATAAATGTGGGCGTGTTAATTTACTTTGTCTTTCTCCTGGTGGGTTTAGCTATTTATTTCTCATGCAAAGCGAATAAATCCACAATATTTCCAGATATGTGGTGGTCCAGCACCGGCCTGCAATTATGCTTTAATTTAAATGCATCCAAAAAGTGAAACCTCGACAATCAGCCGGCTTTCTCCTCGGAGATGCATGGACACAAATTTAATCATAAAGAAATTTCAATTACAGCAGTCACTGCCATGCCTCACCATACTGGGCTGCGAGGGTAAAATAATATCGCACTGTTATTTCACACTACGAACAAGAACTAATAATAAAAAATAAAAAAAACTGTATGTGTAAGCAAGGAAATGAAATTTAACTCTAACCGAATAGGTTTTTCTTCCCTTTGGCCAGGCATGGACTGATGCAGTGAATTTGGTTTGGTAAAATGTGGAAGGAGAGGGGGAATAATGGCTTTTCCCAGAGAAAAGACATCGAAATAATGGCATCGCTGGAAGGGGCGAAAGATTGAGAAACAGAGTAAAACAAACTCATCCATCACCACGCCTTGTATCATTGCATTTGACAGATTATTTTAAGCTTTTCTAAAATGCAAAAAAAAAAGCAGAAGACAAAAATCGTTTTCTTTTTCTTCCTGCACCTCCTCCATCCAGATGCTCGAGCAGAGTGTGGTCCGAAAGTGACCAGGAGCAGTAAGTAGGGCACAAAAGCGCACAACTCTTTCTTTCGGAGATTATTCACTTACTGTATAAAGGTATCTCCTCTCCATGACAGCGCGCTGACAACTAAATGTGAAGTGGATTTGTTCTGGAGTTCTGTCATAATGGAGGTGAATACCGGAGCCAAAGAGCGGGGCAGCTGTGTCCAATCTATTCGGTGAGAACATAGCAGAGCATCTCGCTGGTAAACAAAGAGTCCACTGCGCCATGTTTGGCAGCCATCTTAAAACCGACTGGTGTGTGCCAGAAAATGTGCCGAAAATATCAGGGTGCCATACGACAAAGGTGCGTATTCGGTTGGAGCGCTGAATGAAACTGTACAGCAAAGAGAAAAAGAAAAGAATTTAAGCCATCATGCTAGTAATTGTAAAAAGGAAGAGAATGGATGTTTTAAAATTTAAAGAAAAAGATTGAGCATGTAAATTAGTTTTTGTCTGAACGACCAAATGAAGACGAATACTTAAAAAAAATACATTTTTGAACCTTGCATTACTGCAATTGGAGCTTAAAAGAGGACAAATTCACTGAAGTCGTGCTATTGCAGGTGCATAAAAACCTTCGGGAACTAGGCATGTAATGTTTACAGGTTTGACAAAGTTCCAGTTTTGAAACTAACAGTATACTGTTCTGATGGCTCAACATCATTTCAGTGATGAGCCAAAGAAGTAAGTGGAAGTGGAAGTAAGCAGTTTTCACAAACTGTATAAAACGTGTAGTAATGCAGTGGTAGCTGTTCCTGTGCAATGACTTTCAGCCGGTTATAAAATGTCTCCAACACATTTTATTGCTTTCTAGTTTTTTTGTTTTAAAAGGAAAGCAATTAGATCGTGTTCTTTATTTTTGAATAGATGTTTCTGTGTGCAAATACTATGGAACTTTTTATTCAATGTTATTCTGTGGGAATTTTAGAATGGCCCACGGTGAGTTTGAAATATTTTCCAAGGCATATATAATGCTATGGTCAAGTTGGTTTATTTTTCGTGACGCCTTCAAATTGACGATGCCTGGCTCATGCTAGAAGAAACAGAACAGTTTGCTGAAATGTCATATCCATCGTCAGGCAATCCTTCTTATTATAAAACAGAAATGTCAGCCATTGCTGATGGCTGGTTGTTCAGGATTGACAGTTTGAGCAGTCGGATTTCAAAATCAAAACAAAATACATTGTTTCAGGCACCAACATTTAACACAGACAACACTGATCCCAAGCAGCATAACATGCCAACACAAAGGAAACAAAGCAAAAGCACTCTGGAGGATATATGTGCTACTGATGTGCCACAGAGAGGGGTACGGATGCAGACTCTATAATTTCATGCCCCAGGCCGAGCGAGTGAAGGGGAACGGACTTCCCTTCCTCTGAAATTTAAGCTAAGACACTCCGACAGCTTCTGGCTCGACGCACACGTTCCAGAAAAGAGAAGCGTGATCGCAGAGGCGAGGCCGATAAGCTTCAGTGAAAAAGCAGGGTTGGAAGGCCCGTCTAATATCCCATGAGTACTCGGAGGTTGCAGCGTTTGCCCTCCAAAACCTCCCTCAGCTTTTCTTATTTTTGTGTGTTTCCTTTTTCTCATACATTCAGATCAAATGGCTAACCTGTCAACGTTCTGGGAGCATCTCTTATCTGGGGGATGAGCAGCACAGTGAGGTTTCTTACACATGGTGACCAGTGGATGGACATGAGAGCGATGGGGGACTTCCTAATGTCGCTGTAACACTTCCCAGAGGAGACTGGCATGGGACAGTCAGAGACGTAGGTCTCCAGCAGGCCATGACCCAGCCTGATGTGTGGCGAGTATTTGGGGAGCAAAGTATCCACGGCCTGTCACTGTGGTGCCGTCAGAGACCCACAGACAACCGTGTAGCTCCGATCGCTGGAGAAAACTGAGGCAAAATGAAAATGGCGTATGACCTTCATTTGCGGCAATAATAAATCAAATTCATTTCAGCATTGCAGTAAATGGGCAATATATTATTTTTTTTTATATTACGGAAGGAAGCTTTTTGATTATTGAAAGCAAAATATTCAAGAACAAATAGATTTACCAGCGAAAGACTTAAAAAGCTTCAAATTCAAAAACAAATCAGAATCTTTCTTCCTACTGTATTTCAAAGCAGCTGAGTAATTTTATTAAATAGAGTTTTTGGAGATACACTTCTAAAATGGAAAAGAGCAATCGCATATGGTTGATAAGAGGGAGACTCCCCATCGTCATGAACTGAAAACTGTTTTCTTGGCAAAATAAATAAATAAAAAGGTCATTCTAGTTTGGAGTCTGTCAAACAGGATGTATTGGGGCTTATTAAGGACACAGAAAAGGATGGAGTAAGCACTCTCATCCTCAGCCCTGGAAAAGTGGATTTTGTGAAAGTGAATGGGTAAAATAGAAGGATTTCTTTTCATCTACCAAAAACACTCCAAGTTCAAAACATTTTTTTTTGTGCCAGGATTATCAAACAACTTGAGACGAAACAACCCAAAGCTGATGGAGTCGGACACAAAACAGTTCAAGCTACAACAGATAACTTCAGTGGACGAGGAAGTCAATCCATATAGGCAATCATGGCTTTTGGTTATGGGAAAGCACAAGCTACACTGCTGTCCCTTCTTTCTTCTTATAGGCAACCTTTGCGTTACGCATTGACAGACTGAGCTCTCAATAGCCTGTCCAGTAAGGTTTCAAACTAGAGGAACAGTTTGAATTTTCTGTATGAAAACAGCTTCAGGAACTAAACCGTCATGTTTGTGTGAAAGAATGTTATTGCAGGAGTGTTCGTATGTGGGCTACAGCTTTGCAAAGAACAATGCAGTGCTTCCGTACCACCTCAGCAGAAGAAAGGTCTGTGAGTGTTGCTTCTGCTGCTGTTGGGATAAATAAGGCAGTTTGCTGGGTGAAGCTACAGAAAGCAAAGTGGATTTGCAAGGACCTTATGGTCTTACATAAAACGCAACAGCTAAAGATCAGCCTTCACCGTCTGTACGAGTTAGCAATGCTGTTTCTTTGAATTAAGGAAGCTATAGACTTTTTTTCTCCACATCTCCATATTCTGCTGGATTGGCTGTAACCCTCCATACCCCATGCACTTCTTCTTTGCTTATTCATCTATCACAGTAACTATCGAAAGATGTGATAAGGAAGCAGAGATCTTTACTTCACAGCATGCAAAGGTTTAATTGATCTAGAACGCAGATCTATAACCCACATGTCTTTGCAGAATGTCTTTATTGGACGTCTGGTTTTTCAGTTGATAAATGAACAATTGAAAGTGTAAACATTACTTGGTTTGATACAACGGGACATATTGATTTTTGTTGGTTGCTGAGAATTCTGGTGGGAAAAGTCTCGTCAGTAAAAACCACAAAAACTGACAAAAGTCCACAACCTTTTCCAGTGTGGTTGTATTATAAAAGCCTAATTTCATTCTGTATAGGATTCACAAAATCCTATACTAAAAGGTATGACATATTAATGCATGTGAAAAAAATTTAGAACATAATGTATAATGCATGTTAGAGAAAATAGCTATAAAACATGGTAAAAGGGCTGTATTATGGATGAACAGACATTTTTTTCAGACCATCTACTATATGGGGAGCATGTATATATTCAGAGACACAATCCTGTCACCCTGTATGAGGCCCACTGAAAATATATTCAGTGAGCAGCTTCATATTTGCAATGGGGGGGAAAAAATTACACTCTCTGCTCAGAAAAGAAGAGATCCAGCCTCCTTATTCGAAAGTCTTTCCAACTTTAACTAACTGTATCTACACCTGAGAAACAGGAAGTCAAGTTTTTTTTGCCTACGTTTTGCTTAAAACAGAATGACATCATTACCAACCACTAATGATAGATCCACAGACAACATGAGGGAGCTGTGTTTAAAAAACGGTTCAGATTGCAGAGAGAGGCTTCCTGGTCCTTTTGTTGATGTAGGGAGGGTTTAATTGAAATTATATGAGCTGCACCACAAAATGAACTCACAAATGAAAGCTTGTAAACACTGTCCTCTATATAAAGCGATTATTATTATACTGGCATTGTTTGGGTTGCACAATTGGTCATCAGTGGAAGGACCTGTTGGACCTCCACAGGGAAACAAGATGTGCATATTAACACTTTTTTGTGGCCACTGACTGGATGTGGGCATTGTAAAGCTTTTCAGCAGGATTTAGCAGTTGCTGTACTTTACAAAAGTATTTATGCCCGTTAAACTTTTTCACATTTTTGTCCCTACCACACAGTGTAAATGACTAAGATTTTCTGATTACCTAAATTAAATAAGTGCAAAGTTGTGAAGTAGAAGAAAGCTAAAACTTGGCCTTCATTTTTTATTTTATTTTATTTTTTTTGTTTAGTAAAAATCTGAAGAGTGGCCTCTAGTTCCATTCCCCATTAGTCATTAATTTTCTTTTTGGGGACATTTTTGAAAGCTTAGAAGAAAAATGTTCAAAGCATTGAGGAGACAAAATTTTATCCCCTTCTTTCAAAAAAAAAAAAAAAAAAGTCTCAAGCTCAGTCAGGTGGATGGAAAAAATCTGGACTTTAGTTTTGCTGCACATCTTCAACTAGATTTAGACTGTTGCTGTGCCAATCATAGTTGATTCAAGTTAAACTATAGTTATTATGTAAGGATTTTACTCTTAAAAGGTTCTACAATTTCAACAAAAATGCATGTAAGAAAACATATATTGTAACAAACATTTATTTCTTTTTTGCTTAGAATTTAAACTGAACTCTAAGAGTTATAACAAGGCTGCAACACTAAGAGCATAATGACCAATCTGTCAGCTCTGCTTGGATGATCTGGGATAAGGTAACTATGTCACTTAGCAAATGAGTAGCTATCACCTTTCATTAAGCTTTCAAAAAATAGCTGAATTAAACGAGGCACAGCAGAATCTGCACGGCTGCTGTCACAAGGCGCCTCTCCCAACATCGAGAATTACCAAACGATCTAAAACCTCAAAAAATCAGGTTTTTAAATGCTAAAACACAGTGGGAAAAATTAAACACACGACATTGTGTGACAAGACTTCACAAGAAAATAAAGCTATTCTAATGCTGATTTAATTTTTGGTACGTCACATGACTTACCAACACGGATGGGCGCCTAAGAACGTCTGCTAAAAAGTAGGGCTCCAGCGGCTATTCAAGTAACCTGTGTTGATGTTCCAGCCTTTGAGGATTTAGTCTTGGAACTTCAGGGTTTGAGAGACTGGTTTTATCCCACAAGATGAAGTGGTCAGCGCAGCTTTGGACTCCTACAAGCACAGGGGGGAGTCCACACAGAGCCCTGCTTGGGGTAAGACGTACACCGGAGAGACATGCTGGGATCATTAGAGACCCAAGTCTCCTAAAGAAAACTGAGAAATAGCCATGAACTGTGCAGCGGCAGGTGGATAAACAGACCTTCACTTGAATTATGGGAGGATTCCTCCACCCCCACCACCACCCCAAGCAAAAGACTTTTCTGTTTGGAGACGCCTTTCAAGTGGCTGTGAATGAGCTTCTGTTGATTTGGCCCGTTGTTGGTTATTTCAAATGCTAATGCTTGTCTATACAGATGGCAAAAGTAATTTCAGGGTCCATCTCCCATGTTCCTATAAAAAAAAGATTCCAATTAACAAGTAAAATTACACTGTTTTCGAAACTTGGTTGATGTCTCCATGCTAGTCTTGCTCATGAGCAAAATCTACTTTTATAAACATTTATATATTAGGAACCAGCTTTACACATTTGTGTAAAGTGTACAGAAATGTTATTCAGTAACGTTTTTGGAATTGTGTGAAAATGTTTTCGATGACCTGCAATTTCGACTAATCTGGGATAAAATAAATTTAAGTTTAATATGTCCCAGAAAGACATATTAAATTAATTATAGTAATGCCTGTATTAGTAAAACCCTTGAACTAAAGGAGAAAGCACTTAAGCCATTAGAGCATATGCTATAAGAGGAGCTGCAATCAATACAGTTGGGTTGTCATTACTTAAGTTATTTAGTTTTTACAAGCTGTTTTCTTCCATATTTTCTCTGAATACATGGCAACAATGTTGTTTAATGTCTAATTCATAAATCTGTCCACAAGTGAGGTAAATAAAAATGCTCATTTCATTTGCTACACAATACAAATGTGACACCAAATACATAAACAAGGGGAAAAAACTTTTCAGGCCAGTCAGGCGTCTTTGCTTGGCCGCCGATAGACAGCATTAATATTTATGAGCTTGATAATAAATCACTTTCATAGATGAGTCATGTTATTTAAAACTGCTCCTGGAGCCAAAAATAAAGATGGAATACCGCGCAGAGGTGGAGCTTACCTGGAGATGCCTCTGCTTTCTCCATCTCGCGTATCTCGGTTGACATTACAGATCAATAGTGTGCACAAAGGAATACTATTAGTGGTTAAAATGTTTGCATATCACGGCTGTGGCTGCATTTCCTCCTGGCTTCAGTTCAGTTCAAAATCTAGTATGTCAAATAATATCTAAATATGTACATATGGTTCCTTTCGAATGGTATTTTACTGAATTTGACCAGCTTTTTTGATGGGACAGATCATCTCAATCTAGGGTTGTCCTAATGCCAAGAAAGGATTCATTCTTTTGTGTGTTTTCATAAATTACATAAATTTTTATAAACAGCAATATTTTAAAAGTGAATGGTTTCCAAAGGTTGCAGACCCTAAGAGACATTTTTGTTCAAATTTTACATAATGTTACATAAACAAAGAAAATGTTTGTTAAATATTAGTTATGGAGAATTTGTGGTAATTTTTTAAAGAGCCACTGTTTCCGTTCTTATATTTTAAGACAAAGAAAAACAAAACATTTACAGAAGGAAGACTGTTACATTTTATTCTGAGATCTTGACATTTGTGGGAAATGATGTAAATAAGAAAAGCACTTAGTTTCCAACATAAAGTTTAAAAAAATAAATTACTGTCATTTTGTTGTGGAAATTTAATTCAGGATTTAAAAACTTGATAAAATATACATTTATTACACCTATAGTTCAGCACTGTTTTTAGACAAATTACAAAGAGCTCATTGTGAAAGGTCCAAAGAGCTGCAGGCTGCAGAGCCCTGTTCTAGTGCTGAGGGGGATCACACTGCCGTTTACTGGACATGCCAGTAATGAACTCATTCTGGGATCAAATCTGTCTCCCCTGCTCCTCAAAAGTCGTGCCACACTGGGCAGAAAGCTACATTGTCCATATCAAACGTCACCACCGAAGGGGCCTGCATCCGCTCTACTTTATTTCCACTTCTCAACTCTTGCACACATGTGCCTTGCGCACATGGCGACAGGTGCTTGTAATCTTAAATAGTGTACGTGTTTGAGCTTTTAAGTCCCTTGTAGGGTGGAAAGGTAGTTTTGGTTGTAGGAAGGGGGTTGGAACGGGGACCAGGAGAGAGCATCTTTAATCCAAAGCTTATTGAGCTGTCAGGTTTCACTCCCTATCAGAGAGCATTGATTTTCTGTCACATATTCGACTATTCGACTGTGTGTGCTTTTAAATTTGCCTTTGACAGAAGCGCTTCATATAATGGGCCTGCTTTTGGTGGTTATGACCACATCAGGAAGCCCGTACAGCTATTGATTTGTGTTGACGCCAAGCATAGTCCTTTATTTAAATTGATCCATGGCTGTGTAGCCAAGTGCTGGTTTCACACACTGATGTTTAATGAAAACTATCAGGCAGTATTATTGAGTGCAACACAGCAGAGTCATCACAATCTGATGTTGGGGAAGCGCAGCAGCGGCTGATAATGCTAATGTTTGTGAATGAGGAGATTTAACATTTCGCTTTGGCTGTGTATTTTACATAAATTTTAAAAAAATTACTTCTAAAAATTATAATTCTCCACATTAGCGGTATCAGTGACCTTTCCAGCAACTAGATTGAGTTGTCAAAAGCTTTACTACTTGGAATGTTAAAAAGTCTGCATATATTTTAAATGAGTGATTAAATGGATCTATTGAACTTTTCTTTGGACTTTACTGAGAAAAAAACTATTTTTTATCATGAGTAGCTTTCTGACAAAAAGAAAATGGCATAAAAATCTCTCATTTCCAAACCATTAAGCCGAAGAAACTCAACATGCAAACTGAACAAAAGAGAAACCTCCAAATGAATATCAAAATTAATCTCAAACAGTGGAAGAAGACGACAAATGGGTTGTGTTTTCCGCTGGGATTTGGTCTCATAATGGAGATATACAATGTGCATTAAGAGGACATTGCTTGTGAGAGCAGTCACAATCTCTTGGCCATGCCTGGACATTAGTGAGAGTCATTAGGCTCATTTAAATGAGGTTGTTAAGCCGATGAAATGAGGCCATATATTTGAGTGCAGAAACAAAAAAAAAAACAACAAAAAAAAGTCTCCCATTTCTCATTATTGCACAACCTCCTCAAAGTCGAAAACACAATAACTCGCTGAAAGGAGCGGCCCGGAGGAGACATTTAAAAAGGCTAAAACTCAGCAGAACCAGAATGTTCAGAAATATATCACCATCGAAATGTTATAATAAAGACCGCACTTTGTTCTAGATCCTATTGATAACGTAACTTGGAAAGATTACAAAGTATAAAAAAATTTAACTACAAAATATAAACAGGTAATCTTCAACTTCTACTGAAACATATAATATTTTATGAGCCCACATTGGCCTGCTGAGATGCAATTTATCTGTCCCTATGAGCTTCATTTGATGTTCCGCTATTACTGCAAGATGAGCAGGAACACATAAAAGCCAAATATTTAGTCTTTTTAACTCTGCTCAATAACTTTGGAGAGTCTATTACCATTTATAAAAATGTCATTGTATAAGTAGCAGCGTCATTTACACTAATATGAATGATAGCTGCGTCTAGATTCATCCCAAAAAGATTCATATAAAACTCAAAAAGTCTCAGGAGTGACTCTTGTGGAACACCAATCTCAATTTTTGGCAGATTAGTAGCTATTTTAAAACACACTAAAGTTAGTTTGAAAACCAACTTAAGAGCCACCAAAGTCTACAGTAAATGTTGCAGAGTCTAGATAGAAGAAGAGGCCCTGATCTACACAGTCAAATGTTTTACATAGTTCTAAAAAAGCTCAGCACACAATGATGTAGTAATTGTGTAACAGATGCGATGGCAGTTTTTGTTCTGCGTTCTTGTCTAAATCCTGACTGTGCATTGCTTAACATATTATCAAATAAATTATTCAAATATTCTTGCTGGAATGAATAATTTATCTAATACTGTCAGAGATCAGCCTTTTAACCATTAAAACCATTGCAGGCTTTCATGAACTAACCAATTACAAAGAGTTAGAAAATGTTAAGTTTTCTTCCAGTCAGACTTAAAAAAATATCTTTATGTACCTGAATGAGTCAGAGGATAGAAGGTAAAACTGTTTACAGAGCGATATGAGCTTCAGAGCTCCTAAATACTTGCACTGCGCACACAAATGGGGAAATGTGATGTAAAATATAATTAAAGAAAACGATGGTACAAAGGAAGAAAGCCTCAACATCTTCACAAACAATTTCTTCAGTAGGTTGGAGAGAAGTGCTGCTTAAACACCGATCTTAGTTTTCTGCCATGTTTAAAATGTTCCTTTTGTTGGTGAAGCCTAGAATTAAGATTATGTTACGCCTTTTTTAATTAAAAAGAACTCCTCTTCTTTTGATATCCTACTTTTCATGTAGACAGAGATGGATGTCCAATATTAATGGTTTCTCTTCTATTTTGTCGGCTTTTCCTCTTGCAGGATTTCTTCATTTTTCTGCCTGGGTACAGCTCTGCTGAAAATCTGGCATATGGTAAATAGCCCTTAAATTAGGTCCCTGGCCTTCCAGCTTGGTTATCTGTGATGATCGGAACACTGTGTGCTGCTTGAAAAGTCCCATTTTCCCTCTGGCACACCATTTAACATGTCTCATTTACCAGGAAAATATGCAGGTCACACACCAGGAGATTTGTGGTCACATCCTCACCACGCTCAGAACAAATTTAAAAGATTTGAATTCGAACAACTATTAAATTTCTTCTCCTCCTTGTGTTTCCACCTGATAAATATTAATGTTTTCTTTTTCTTTGACCACAATACGGTTTAAGCAGGTGCCTTCAGTAGAAAGTGTGTGTGTGTGTGGGGGGGGTGGCCTCTCTATGGGGTGATGATGGCTCAGTCCAGATCTTTGAGAGGCACCTTAATACCTACAGAAGAATCAACCTCCGGTCACAAAAGGAGCAAATATTCAGTTCAGCTCCAAATAAATATACAAAAACTAAGTTACGCCCATCTCATGGAGACTAAGGCAATATATCATGACATACTTTTCTCAGGAGCATTTGATAAGAAGAATATAATTAACATATGTCATTTCAAAAAGGAATAATACATTTTTACAACTTCTGAAATATATTTTCATCAGGTTCAACCTTTTGGTTTATTTTCAACTTGTTATCCTAGCAAGGCTTTCATAAAAATGTCTGCCATTCATTATTAAATGCTTTCTTTACCTGCACTTTTTTTTTTCAAGTGGGCTTCAGATCTGAATGTTGATTACGGTAAATAGAGTTCTTAATGTTTAATCCTTCCCATCACGTTACATAAGAATAATGAAACAATGTTTGTAAAATCTAAAGATGAATGAGTGAATGTAGCTCGGAAGACAAATATCTTCACATCGGCATCATTTTAGCTGACCAATCTAATGTCCTTTGTTTTCATGTTTATGGCGACGAAAAAAGTCTGTTGGTCGTCAACAATAACTGAATAGATATTTTGAAAATGGCGTGCTTTGAGATTTCATACATAATCACCATACATTGACCTTTTTGCATTCTGCATCTAAAAATTAAAGCATGAAAACTCTAAAATTAATACAATGGCTAACATAAACTAAACTAAACAATATCTACCTAAAAAACAAAAACTGGCAAACATTCCAAGAACTAATTGAAAAAACAAAATTAAACTAAAATGAAAAGACCAATCTCTTATATTTCATTTAACTTAATACTGCATAAAATAATAATACAATATGTAAGCCGTTAAGCGTCACTGGGGGAATAAAAAGAACTGATGAGAAACTGAAGAGTTGAGAAATTTCGTAGCAGTCCAACTATATATGCACGTTAATATTTTTAACCACATTATTCTGAAGTAGACACTTCTGTACAATTAACATCCACGCAAGCAAAATTACTTTTGGTTATTACTTGTTTTAGGATGACAGAAAACTATTTGATGTCTCCCTTAATTGAGCTCTCTAAATTGCCACTAGGAGTAAGTGTGTGCATGCACAGTTGTTTGTCTTAAATGTCTGTTAGCCTGTGATGGAACAGCCAAGGGTGTACCTTCCTCTTTCAAGATGGCTCTGTCCCCTAATGGGCCCTGGAAGGATAAAAGGATGCAGACAGGGTATGGATGGATTGCATAATGCTCTACACAATCATGATGAAGGCTGCTGACTTGGCAGTTACCCAGGCAGGAACAAGAGGATAAACCACAAAAGATGATTTCTAAACAAGGTGACTGTTTTGTAACCGGGAGCTGAAATGAAACAAACGATTTGCGCGCAGTTCTTTCTGAAATGCAGTTCTCCAAGTGCGGGCGAGGAGAATACAATTAATATATACAAGTACAACAAATCCAAAGTGAATGAAACCCAAGGACTCCTCAGCTTTAAATTTTACCACTTTGTGTGTGAATCAAGATATAATTTCAATGGCTGCCCTTCAAGCTGGTCGGCTCTGTGATTTGTAGGAGGTTAATGCTGTTTAACAGGAAAATTCTAATCCTCGGAAATCCTATATGGTTCAAGGCATTCACTTCGGCCCGCCGTACCCTTATTATCTTTCTGTGTGTGCGCACATTGGAGAATAATGTTTTACTCCTATAGTTACATTTTACCAAGGCAATCTGGTACAAGAATACTGCAATCAAATGGGGAATTTTGAAGAGCCAGTGACCTTGCTGATCCAAGTCATTACATTTTTTTTCCCTTCATGTCAGGGCTCTATTGTGCAGCCATCTTGCACAGACTGCGGCCGTTTGCACAGAGATCGTAATTTATTCAGATCTACTTGTTCATCTGTTATTTTGTCAAGGTAATCATTGTGTTGAAGACAAACACACCTACACCCTCATCACGCCTTTTGTCTTTCAAAGCGATAACAGGCGCAAACCCACACATTCCGACTCTATGCAAAACACAAAAAAGAAAGTTTTAGTGATCACAGCTGGGAGATTCCTCACATTTTTTCTGCTTTTATATTAATTTATTAGACAGAATGGAAAAAGAGCCTGGCTTGGTATTATATGTGCAACAAGTGAGTAATAAAAAAGCTCTAAGAACAAGTCGACTATAAGTTATGGTCTTCAAAAAAAAAAAAAAAAAAAAAAGAGGACATGCTGCATGCGCTGCATACTGTACACTATATTTTTACGGTGTCAGGCTCGTGTTTTAAGAGTATTTATTGCACCCTCTGATGCACAGCACTTCCCATAATGACTCATGATGAAATGGCTCCAATTTCAATCTGACCTTGAGAGCGTTCTCCACATGTGCTGTTCTGACATTCTGCGAGTCATCGGGAGACACTTGAGATGCTGCGGGACTGCGCAAACGCCATTTCGAAATCAGCTTGTTAATTGAGATGACAGCTGGAGGATTTCCAACATAAGAACCAAAACAAAGCTGCCGTTTGGGACACAAGAGCTTTTTTATGGTTTTTATTTTTGGTGGAAATATGACAGACTGGACTGATATTTAGAATATGAACCTCAGGAATAGCACCAGTAATGATTATGGAATGTTTTTGTGCATTGGATTCCGATTTGTGCCGAAATGTATCACCAAACAATTTTTTTTTCTGAAATAATAGCTAATAAAGGAGAGTTTTCCTGTGCAGCTGACATAAAACACCACAAAACTGAACCATCAAACTAGGAATCAAGCCAGGGAAGAAGCACTGTGATGGAGAACCAATAATGTGGAGTAATTATTAGAATCAATTAAGCTGTGATTGAGTCGGCAGCGGCTTACGGTGAAATTATATAACATTGATTTTGTACGCAGTAGAAAGGATAGCTGATTATCACGACAGAACAGCTACTCCAGAGTTACTCTTATGAAGGTATTAACAAGGAATATTTCAATACCACTCATATCTCACAATGCACTATTCCTAAGATTTTGCCTCTGAGAAAGTGCCAGAAAGTCCAACGTCAGCTTCAGCTCTACAGAACAACACAGACTCTAGCGAAGATAACACTCTACACTGCTGATAGGCAAAAATATATATATATAAATAGGACTTCAAGCTTTTTGCTTGCTTTAAACTTTCTCTGCCACCAAAATGGGCGGAAACAAAAACAAAAAGTTTAAATTAAGCATCTGAGCAAACATGGACTGCATGCGAGGTTCCTTAGGGCTCCATTCTCCAGGCCATCTTTACCAACACATCTTCATGTCCCAGACAACAGAAGAGGACAACGTCTCATAATATCTATGCTGATGATGAACAATTTTATATTTCTGTCAGCACCAGGTTATCATCCAGTACAGTCACCAACTCAGTGTGTTCAAATTATCCATGAATGGATAAGTCAGAAATTTCTGTATGCACAAAAGGCAAAAAGTCATTAGTTCTGATCTCAAAAATAGGATAGAAATTAGTATGTTGACTCAGTGAGGCAAAAGAAAATGACATTTCCTCAGTCCTTATATTTAACCAGTCTTTAAAGTCTGATACTAAATCAGCTTACCACAGTCTTAAAACCTTTGGCAGATGAAATGGTTCCCTTCCAAATCAGGGCATAGAAAAACATGTACATGCTTTAATTGTCAGTCAGTTAGATTATGTCAATGATTTCTTTAAAAAAAATTAGATGCATGAATTACTGCATGTATTCTTAAGGCTATGCAGGTGTTTCTCCATCTCAGTTTTACTAACTTAACCAGGAATAGAGCATTTAAAAACTACCACACTGTCAGGTGGATGGTTACTCTTTATTTTCACCTAATTCAGTTTATTTCAGTTCATCTACACTGAAAGCGGCAATTCACAACATGTCGTCTTAAGGCAAGAGAAGTCAATTCAATCCAATATAACTTCAAGTCAAGTGCATACTTTCCAAATTGATCCTAGTTACCAAGCAATGGAGTCAGATTAGTTGAAATGTTTTCTATCAAAGAAAACAGAATAGATTGCATCGAGTTCCTGACTTCAGTCGATGTATGTAAATCAAGATGAATGTTATGCCCGCAATTATAGTTAACACATATTGTCATTCTGCCTCATTTGTAAGCAAATATCCTATTTTTGTGCATATCCTGCAAAACTCTGGTATTTTTTCCTGAGGAGAGTCTCAAACAGTTCCTACTACAGAAATGAGAAATCTTACCACCAGAGAACATGATTTTATATTGTACAAGAACATATGTAGGCAAAACGTTCACTCTTGTCAGCAGTGCTATGAAGCACGATCTAAATAAACATTTACTCCTGGAAACATAAAACAACTAAAGCTTTTACAAACCTAAAACTGCCAAACAAACAGTTAGGTAATCCCTAAGGAAAATTAAACTTAGTAATCATAATCTAATTGCTTTCAATTACTTTTGAATTGCTTTGTCTCTCGACTCGGTAAAATATTATGTTGAACAGACGATTTATTCCATTCCAATTTGTAGACTAATTCGAATAAGGATATTATCCTCCCCTTCAAACATTATCAGCTGTTATTTCCCTGAAGAATCTAATCTGATTAGGGTTGCAATAAAGTTGACAGTGCTGTTATTAGAGCTGAAATACCCAGGAATACAAAGTGTGTGGCCTCTGGTGAGCTACATTTATTCATTTAGTGGCAACATGGGTTTAAAAATACAGCGTATACCAGAGATAATGAGAGCGTTAGAGTTGTATGTAACTATAAGTGAAGGATGCTAAATCAGCAGAAAGGAAGCACTGGCCAAATGAATCTATAGAGAAAATGTTTAATATAAATTCTGTGCCACTACACTGAAGTGTTGACTAATATCTAATTCAGATTTAACATAGAATTCTTTCTTGCAACCATCGCTCAGACGGATGGAATACCCTGCATTGTACAGCAGGAAATTTGATATAAAACACTGTTTCCTCTGTGCTCCCTTCACAAACAACAGCCGTTTTAGCAAAGCACTCCAAACATTAGATGAAGATTGGTAACTTAAAAAAGCTACCTGGTAAAAAAGGCTGGTTCTGTACAAAGAATAAAAGATCCCAAAACTTTTGACAACTCTCCTCTTCAAATATTACAAAATTCTTGTTGCGTCTTCTCATCTTGATCTGGATCATGATTCAATCCGTCTTGTGAGCTGGACACTTCCCTGTGCGTACAGTAAAAGTACTTTATTCGCTTACAAAGCACGGGTTGCTAAGAGAAAATATTTCAAATTCACTGACTTACCATAAACATTGATGTTCTCTTTGTATTCTACTCTGTTCAAGAACTACTTTATGAATTATCATCCACACTGATTAGAGTGTAAACTGAACTTAATCAGCATCACAGACCAAATGTGACAAAGGTAAGGAAAGAGAAGATACAGGTAAACTCTACAATGCTGAAACCCCAACAAATATATACATGGTATAGATACATAGGGGTCGTGCAAATAGAGGAGGGCAACTTGGCAGCGTGATGATGCGTGGAGAACCTAATGAGAAACACTGCGCTCTCAGTAATTTGTTTGCCTGTGCTAAGGTCAAACCGCAAATGCTGTGAGATTGAGTCACCCCCAGACTCCTTTTTAGAATTAGCATTTAAAATGTATCTATTATTTATGTGTGTATTATTAAAATGACGGGCTTTGTGTCCCTTGAGCTCACCACACAAGGAAGGGACCAGAGCAACTGGAAAACGGCACTGAGGGCGGACAATCAAATAGTAATGGACTGAGAGAAATGGAAGAATAATGAGAGACAGATAGAAAGTTGTCTGGAGCCAAAGACAACCCAATTAGACTTTTTATTAATCAATGGGAGTTATGCAGGAACTGCACACAAGTCAAGATTTGATGTTAAATTATGCAGTGTTTACCCTACACCTGAGCAAACCTGGTGCAAAGCAAAGCAATGGAAAAACTGCAATTATGGAAATAAAATAATATTTTCACATATTATGTGATATTTATCAATCAATAAAATATTGTTTGTATTTTAGTGATTTTATAATTAGCTTTTTTGTTTGTTTCTGAACTGTCATTATTGAAATAAGGCTAAATGAATTCTAAGAAACACTTAAGACATTTAACTTACAAGGAAAACCTTGAAGTAATCATCTTCAGGTAATTGCTGAATATTTCTGTGAAAGAAATTTGGCCAGTTTTTCTCTTTTTACATAATTTGCTCAGTTACTATTCCCTAAATTGCTGGCTCACTTTACTGTCCTCTTAACCTCCAGCCAAGGAGTTTGCCAACAATCGAGGAGTGGTCTCTAAATGAGTTCTTAGACATTTTATTAGACATTTTTTAGTTTTCTTCTCCTGCTTCATAATAATCATGTTTCATTTTAGGTGCCAAGGTTATGTAGCAGCAAAACAAGACCAAACTATCATACCTCCATGACCATGATTGTACATTGCTATGAGGTGTTTGTACTGGTATTCTACTACCAAACATGATATTCATCAAGGCATATTTTCCTATTCATATTATAAAGGATCTTTATGTATAATTTTTTTTAGTGTATTTAGATGCAACTTTGCAAAGCTGTGTTACCATTAGACATTATCTGTTACCAACATTTATAAGCAGGCCATAATTGTTCTTTGTGCCACAATCCTTTATTTTACACTTAGAGTCTAACAGAGGCCTACAGAGTGTGAGAATGTAATTTCTTGAACCGTAACGAAAAAAATTAACGTTGTGCAAATTACACATTGTTGTGGTCTTTATGAGTGTTACGTCCACCAGGCTCGTTTGGTGGGGTAACATTAAAGGAGACCACACAAGGATTTACTTATTAAATAAAAATT